>CM046659.1:16898250-17038250 GCA_025594165.1 Tamias sibiricus
TCACATATATACATATCTTGTTTTGTTCTATAAATAGCATCACAAGGGGCTGGGGTTGTGGCTCAGCGGTAGAGCAGTCACCTAGCACGTGCGTGGCCCGGGTTCGATCCTCAGCACGACGTAAAAATGAAGGCATTGTGTACAACTAAAATAAATATTTAAAAAGATAGCATCACAATATACATATTAGTTTGTCTTCTCTTTTTCATATTTAATAAATCTTGGAGAAACTTTTTGTCAGTACATTTAGAGCTTTTGGTTTGGTTTGGTACTGTGGATTGAACCAGGGACACTTTGCCAATGAGCTACATCTCCAGCTCTTTTTATTTTTTATTTTGAAGCAGGGTCTCACTAAGTTGTGTAGGGCCTTACTGAGTTGGTGAAGTTGGCCTTGAATTTGCAATCCTCCTGCCTCAGCCTCCCAAGTTAGATTCCAGGAGTGTGTCACAATGCCCAGCTAGAATTTATTTTTAATAACTATGTTAAGTTACTGTTTAAAAATTATAAGTAATAGATGTACTAGTGGTTGGATTCAGACAATATAAGTAATGCAGAAGGTATTTAAGAACTCCTAATCTCCCTTCCAGTGATAACTATTGTTAACAAAACTATCTGTTTATAACTGTCTCCAAAGGACTGCTAAAACATTGAGTGAATATAAACTAGCCAGAAACTTCATGGTTTTACATTTTTTCATATATTTCAGGGAAATGACTAGCAGGCTCTATTATTAAAATGATGTGGGCTAGACTCACTAAATGTCTCCAAAAAGGGGATGACTTTGGCTTATTAAAAGACTTCAAGCTCTGTTGTAGTTCCTTGCACCAAAACATTTTTATTTACCTGATACTTAGTATTGACATGTCTATAGAACTTCTGATAAATGTTTTACATGTCATAGTATTTAGAGGTAAATGCCCATATATTTGAAAGTGGCAGTAGAAAACCAAAAATATCGTTTTTGGGGGGCAGTCATACTGGGGATTGAACTCAGGGGCACTTAACCACTGAGCCACTTCCCCAGCCCTTTTTTTATTTTATTTTGAGACAGGGTTTCACTGAGTTGCTTAGGGCCTCCGCCGTCTGAGCTTCTGGGATTATAGGCATGCGTCCACTGGGCCCAACAAATCCCATCATTATTTATAACTACAATACACCAATAAAAAATGTGGAGAAGAAAAAACATACATTATACAGTTAAGTGTTTTTGTTTGTCTTTGTTTCTAAACATATTTCTCTTCAGCCTCAATAGAATTTGTCCTTTACTAAAGTGATTTTTTTTAAAAGAATTTAACCTTAATTTTATTTATTTGTTTTTATGTGGGTCTGAGGATCAAACCCAGTGTAAGCTGCCTGTCGTGGCCAGCCACAACGCCGCGGGAGGAAAACTCTCGGAGGCAGAGTAAAGCTATTACTACTTTTACTTCTACTTTCTTAGAGAGAGCTTAGAGAGAGAAAGAAAGATTTTTTTTCTTCTTAGAAAGAGCTTAGAGAGAAAGATTAGAGATAGCTTTTTCTTCTTCTTCTTCTTAGAGCTTAGAGAGAAAGAGAGAGCTTGAAAGAGATTTCTTCTTTAGAGAGAGAGAGAGAGCTTAGCTTTTAGAACTTCTTTCTTCTTTCTTCTTTCTTCTTTCTTCCTCGGGAGCCTCGGCCTGACTCTGACCAGCAATTACTTCTTCTATCTGGTTTCTCTTCTGTAACCGCTCTGCCTACGTTCTGGCCGCTCTGATTCTTTTCTTCTTCTCCGACCCGAACTCTTCTTCTGACCGAGCGACTGCATGACAGACTGAATGAATTCATTCTTCTCCTGACTCCGACCGCTTTCACCCGGTTATATACCTTTAGCTTTGCGGGTGCCTCACGTGCATTTACAGGTGCGTCACATACATACTTATTATCAGGTGGAACTTATGGCTTCCAGCTGACCGCAATAGCCATCTCCCTAATTGGGGCTCCTTCAACCCAGTTCCTCAACTATGCTAGGCAAGTGCTCTACCAGTGAGCTACAACCCCAGCCCGTGATATGGTTTTAATATTAGATTTCTACTCAGTTTTCCTTACTAATTGAAATATACTTCAAAGAGTAATGCTGGATTTTGAAATAGTGATTCTTTAAAATGAATCTAGAAAGTACATGAACATCACATTGTTTTTCTAAATCTATTAACATTTGAGCTTATATTTACTTATGAAACGTTCAGAAATTTTCTTAAGCTAAACTGTATGATTAGTTTGTTATCCTTGTACCTAATTTTTTAG
The DNA here is from genome assembly GCA_025594165.1 of Tamias sibiricus. NCBI lineage: Eukaryota > Metazoa > Chordata > Mammalia > Rodentia > Sciuridae > Tamias > Tamias sibiricus. Next base: position 16,900,510 of record CM046659.1, read on the forward strand.
TAGATTGATAGTTTTTTGCTTTAAATATTAACCTAAAGTTTTCACTGGTGTGAATATCTTCCCTAAGCTATTTTTAAGACATATTGGATTAAATAGAAGTAGATGAGACTGGGAGTATAGTTAGAAGTGGAATGCTTGCCTAGGATACAAAAGGCCCTGGGTTTCATCCCAGCACTGCCAAAATAAAGAGGGGTGACTTGTGGGGGAGATGCATGTAGTGTTGTAAGTCTGATTATCATAATAGGTCTATAAACTTGAAGGAAGAGCTGCTGCATGAATTTTCAAGCAAGTAAAGGTAAAAATGGGACATTATTGAAGCAGAAAATATATAGCCTGTCAGTTCATACGGAGCCCTTGGCATCGAATTGCGTTATGATTCCTGTATTTTATTTATTCAGCAAACACTGAGCTCTTACTCTGTGCTAGGCCCTGAGGTTAAATTAATGAGTACTATAGTCCAGTGGCAAGTACCAGCCAGCAATTATAGCAGAAGTGCCTAATGAAACAGAGTCCTGGATGCTAGGAGAGCACATGGGAGGAAGAGTCCCAGACCCAGTATGAAGAGTAGGGATTAGAGAACATCTTCAGAAACTTCCCGGAGAAGCAAGACCCGGAGAAAGAATAGGAGTTAAGTAAAGACTGAAGGTAAAAGGAGCAAGTCAGAAGGAACAGCTATGAAGGCTGGAAGAGGAAGGTGCTTTGGGCTGGGAAAAAATAAGGTTGTAAAGTTTAAGAGAGGTGGGGTGTGGGGTAAGAAGTGAGGTTACAGAGGCAAACAGGGCTAGATGATACAAAGAACTTTGTATGCCATGGTGAAACCATAAGGCCTCATCCTGCTGTGCATGGTGGTGCATGCCTATAATCTTAGCTACTCAGGAAGCTGAGGTAGGAGGATTGAAAGTTTGAGGCCAACCTAGTCAACTTAGTGAGACCCTGTTTCAAAACAAAATTTTAAAAGGGCTAGAGGTGTAGCTCAGTAGTAGAGCACTTGCCTATCATGTGCAAGGGCCCGTGTTCAACCCCCCAGCATATACATATGTATATGTGTACATATGTGTATGTGCATATGTGTGTGTGTATATCTCACACACAAGGCCTCATTTTATCTACAGCAAGCTTTGTGGCCTGATCACATTTTGCATTTTCTGAAAGCTCTTGGCTACCAGATTTAGAAACCCTAAGAAAGGTTCTAGAAATCATAGGTTTAAAAAGTTCATATAATTCTGTAAGCAGATAAAAATCTATGAATTATAGGTCACTTCTTTTTCCTTTTTGTTTGATGTTGGGAATCACACTCAAGGCGTTACTTGTGCCAGACAGGTGCCCTACCATTTAGCTACATATCTAGCCCCTACTAATTCTTTAAAAAGTTTTATACTGTATTCACTTATTCAGAAGAATTATATTGAGTATCTGTTACTTGCCAGCCACAGTGTTAAGCACCTTATTCATATTATTTTCTTTAGATATTATCTCACATGTGAACAAAGTTTCTATAACCTAGCTTACAGTTAGGAAGCGTTTGAAGTGCCCCTTCTAACTCTGGAGCTCCTCATTTGAGATTAGAGGGAATATGATCTCCAAGGGGCGCATTATTGTAAAGGCAGCACATGATTATGTAAGAGGTGACCAATCAGGAGACGTCAAAAAGTTTTCTGAAAAGTATAATCATGGCTCTACCTCCCTAAGTTGTAGACTTTCAGAAATAAAACTACTAATTTACTATTCGTCTCTAGTGGAATGATGGTTTAAGGATAGTGATCATGGTACGGTTATCTTTATACCCAAGTTAAACAGCCACCTTCCATTTATAGATAAAGAAGTGTCAATCTCCTGAGCTTTTCACGTACTGAGTAGAGAATTTTTTTTTTTTTTTAGTACTTTGACAAATCTGCAACAAAGACGTATATCATATATTTAGGTTGTTAATATTTCATTTCCCTTTATAGATCTTTAATTAGTTCTGCTCTTAGGAGAACTGCTCCCTTCCTACCCTCATTTTCGCCACAAATCCTGTGCTTGCTTTTGAATTAGAATATACCAGTATTGTTGGTGTCCTTAAGAATGCTTAATCAGCAGCCGGGGCGGTGGCGCACGCCTGTAATCCCAGCACTTTGGAGGCTGAGGCAGGAGGATCGCGAGTTCAAAGCCAGCCTCAGCAATGGCGAGGCACTTAGCAACTCAGTGAGACCCTGTCTCTAATAAAATACAAAAAAGGGCTGGGGATGTGGCCCAGTGGTCGAGTGCCCCTGAGTTCAATCCCTGGTACCAAAAAAAAAAAAAAAAAAAAAAAAAAAAAAAGAATGCTTAATCATGGGCTGGGGTTGTGGCTCAGCGGTAGAGTGCTCGCCTAGCACGTGCACGGCCCGTGTTCGATCCTCAGCACCATGTAAAAACGCATTGTGTACAACTAAAAGCAAATAAATAAATATTTAAAAAAAAAAGAATGCTTAATCATGGTAATAACTGCCATTTATTTAATATTTCCCTTAAATTAAACAACATAGTAAGTGCCATGTATGTATTATTTAATGCTCAAAATAACCAAATGAGATGTACAGTATTATCCACGTTTTTTAGGTGATCAAATAGGTGAGATGTATGAACATCGCACAGATAAAGAAAATTAGAATTGGGTCTCTGGTCAATCTAAGTCTAGTGGTATATCCTGTATTTAAGAATGTGTTCTGTTTCAGGGCATTCAGGCCTCCTGTAGGTCCTGGTTTCTTTCTCTCTCTCTTCTCTGTCACACACAAACCCTAAACCTACCCCAACCTTTGTGATATAGCAAAGGATTACATGTGCTATGTACATGCAGAGAACTGATGTCCTCATGCGTGTCTTTCCCATTCCTATGCTGCTCTCCCCCAGAATACTCACATATAAACACTTAAAATGCCCTGCTAACATTAGCACACTAATTTATAAAGTAAAATAGAGGAATAGCATTAAGTGTCTTAAGGTTTGTTAATGTGTGTGTGTGTGTTTCAATTTCAGGCCTAAAGAGAAATTTGACTCTGATCAGTTTCCTGTGTGCATTAGCCTCTTCCTTTTCTGAGTTACCAGAGTTTTTCTCCAGAAGTTTTCAGCATCTTTCCCATCTTTGTCTGCTTTTCTTTCTTACAAGGCTTGGCAGCATTTACAGGAACAAAGAATACAGCACTCAGTACACATATTCTGTCCTCCCCACCCCCACCACCCACCCAACACACACCATGAATCTCAGTGATTGCCTCCTTCCTGTAAAAGGAAGTAATGTTCTCAGGATAGAGAACCTTCTCATTTCCTTTCCAACATTTGCTTGGGTTTTGTGGTCAGTGATTGATTTTACTGAGCAGTAAGGGAAGGAATTCTTGGCAACTTCCATAGCATGGTAGTGGTGGTTAATTTTTTGAATGGGTAATGTCTTCACATAGGAGGACAGGATTCAAAAAAGTGAAGTCTCTTGCCCTTTCGACCTTGTCTCCCAGCCACTCAGTTCCTCTCAAGAGACAGTGTTACCAGCTTCTTGTATGTCCTTCCAGATGGGCAATCCGGAGGGTGTACATAACTTTAAAACACATTAAAGGGGAACACAAACATTTAGGTAAGAGCTACAATAAGACCAATCACTTCTGGCATTTAGCTAATGCAAGAAAATCTCATAAGATTATAATAGGACCAGACGTTGGAAGATGTACTTCCATGTGGCTAAATGTTACACTTTAAGACAATACCTTGAATCATGCCTCTCTACCCAAAAGGGACAATAAAATTCTGAGCATTAGCTACATGAGTATGAGCAATAAAACCCAGAAACACCCAATTTAACTACCCCCCATACTCTGATGCATACCTAAAATGTTGATAGCATTCTTATCTCTCTTCAGAGAAGTAAAATTAGATATGTTGGGGGGGGGGCAAAAATAGATGAAAGACATGGGGTACTTAAGGGCAGAGTAAGTGATAAGACTTGTCTGACTGTGTATTGCTTAGGTGGTCAAACATACTGGAACAGGTGACACAAGGAAGGCCTTCTGTAGTCCCTGAGTTCTGGAATTCATACTGTTATATAATCCCCTCTTCCTATGTGTGACCTGTGATCAAAGGCAAAAATTATGGGATGTCATTCCTATGATTATATTGTCTTATAGAACTCCATCTCAAAGCCAACTGGTGCTAGAAACTCTTCCCCTTCACATAGGACAGAATTCAAAAAAGTGAAGTCTCTTGCCCTTTCAACCTTGTCTCCCAGCCACTCAGTTCCTCTCCAGAGACAGTGTTATCAGCTTCTTGTATGTCCTTCCAGATGTCCTTCCTCTGCAGAAATAAGAGGCTCTTTGGTGAGATGGCCTGATGAGAGAACCACAAGGTGAGAATCGGGCTTAGTCTTCAGCCAAAGAGCAAGAATTCTGCCAACAGTCTGAATTAACTTGGAGGCATATTCTTTCCCAGTTGAGCCTTTAGATGAAATGTAAGCCCAGTTGACACCTTCACTGCACCTTTACAAAACCCTGACTGAAGAGCCAGCCAGCTCGCCATGTCCAGGCTCCTCCTGACCCACAGAAAGTACAGGATGATAAAAGTGTTGTTTTAACCAACTAAGTTTATGGCAATTTTTACATAGCAATAAAAAACTAATACACTATTTAACTTTCTGATAATATTTTCTTAGGTCAGATCAGTTAATATTAACTTTTATGGATTAATTAAATAATTAGAAGAAAACAAATTTATTGAAACCTTGAATACAAGTACTTTGATTTTTGTAGAGAAATTTTGATCGTTTTTCTAGGAGAGTGGGTTCAAACTATTTGAAACACTGGATGACAAATTTACAATGTTAGTGGAATGTAGGCAACTAGAATTGGTGAGTGAAAAGAACTACATTTTATTATAAATATTCTTTTTCTCCAACAAACCATTTTTTGAAACTACATATTCTGTGGTCACTTCAGCAGCTCACACACACACACACACACACACACATTCTTCCTCTGCCTGGAATACCTTTTCTTCTCATTCCTTATAAAAGTGTATTTTCAGTGTCACCTCAGCTGGAAAGCTATATTCACCCACCACAGCCTTTTGTCTATCCCTCTTATAGCTTTATGCATAGAGGTGACATCACCTACTTCCTTTTCTGCTTATCCTAGAATTTTGTTAGCTTCCTGATTTGAAGAACGGTATTGTTTATATCATTGTATCTCCTGCATCTAATATAGAATCTGGCATATGACTGAATAAATAAAGATTTTTAAATAAAAGTCTAGAAACAACCTGAAATCCAGGGCTGAATGGCCCATTAGTTTGAGCAAAATCCAGAGTGGCAATTTAAATTGACTTTCTTGTTGTCCATTGTCAGGAGTACTGATTTTTTATCTATTCTGTGCTAGTCTGGGTTTCCTTCAGAAAGTGAAGTGTAGAATAAGGACATTTATGTACATAGTTAATTTGGGGAAATTCTTCCAGAGAACAGGAATAGAAGACTGGGAAGAGTGAAATGAAATGAGAGAACCAATACAGTTTTGCTCTGGACAACTGGGCTTTGTCCTGATGGAACCCTCTGAGGAGCCACATGGAATGTGCTTCAGAGTTGTGCACATGAGGGGAGAAAGAGAAAGCAATTATCTGCCAGCCTCTGGAAGGTGTTTTTCATGGGGCATTCACTTCCTTGTGTCTCATGGTTTGCATGTGTACAGGTGCCTAGTCAATTCCTAAGGGTGCCTACTCCAAGGTATCAGAATTTCCACACATGAATATAGGAGGTACAAAAGTATAGCTGAGGCAAGGTCTTTCAGGATACACCTTTGAAATTGGCTTGCCCGGGGTGAAAGGCAGAGAGGACATGGGTGAGCACGAGCTGCCCGGTTCAGTCTGCTTACATCACTCAAATCAGTTTATGTACTCCATTAACCTAACTCATGTGGCCAGCCACAGCACAACCAGAGACTCACTTCAGGGAAATGGTGGAATTAGCCACAGTCCAGCTGCCACATCTAGCTGGAAGCTTTAACTCATGACCTTATAAAACTGTTGGAGTTCAGTCAGGGAAGCTGAGCAACTCTGACATATGGAACAAGGATTTAAAGCTTACACAGTTGCCAGAGAAGCTGAGGAAGTAAAGATCTGAACGAGAAAGTGATAAAAGACAGACCAGATGAGTTGTGTACGCGAGAAGCCACACATGTTCAGCCTCCAAAGTGGGACTGGGAAGAGGGACTCGTGGAGAAGGGCTGTTGTGTCAGTGGTACTATATCCATGCATCTAGTGGTGGGCATGAGGTTGGACTTGAATGGGAAATCTGGACGCAGAGACGAAGCAAGGATAAGCCAGAATCCACTAGCACTGCTGTGACACGTGTCACCTAGCTACAGTGGCTTTTAGAAAGTAATAGCTACTGTCTGTCTTCTGCCTTCTAAGTCTCACATTTCTTTTTGTCCAATTCTGAGAGCCCTACATGGATGGAGATTGTGAGAAATTATTCAGGTTAAAGCCAGTTGGAATACTATGAATCAGACTGATCTCTCTATTGTCCCCCTTTGCCAATAATACTTCAGCACATCTGGGTAGTCTACCAGGTAGGATAACCCAGACTTTTATCCCAAGGGTGTCTGAGCTCTTGTTTCTTCATCAACACTTGCTACAGTTGCCAAGACTTTGTTATCAGGCAAAAAAGCACCAGAAGATGCCCCTGAGTATCCCTTGGATTCTGAATGAGCTCCTCCTTGCTGCAGCACACTCAAAACACACAACCACAAGTTGGCCTGCCAGTACACAGACAGGTCTGGGAATTCTTTGGGTATCTAGACTCCTACCTTCCAGAACAGGAACTGTATTATCTTACTCAGACTGCTATAAACCTCATCTGGATTGTTGGTTTGGATGTAGTGAGAGAAAGCAGAAGCAGATCTTGAAGAAGACAGGCATCATCTTTTCAGGATTTCCAGATAAGAACATGCTGTTATTCTCCAGCTAAAAGTTGGAAGAAGCTCCTTTTCCTAGACCAGAAAATTTGGGCAAATCTTGGGGTTTAACATTTTGGCTCATTGATTCAAACATCCCCATTCTGGGTTTCTGTGTCCAAATGTTCCTATCAAGACCCAGATTTTATCATAGAAGACTTAGTGAGGCTTTCATTCAAATCTTCTTTGTAGCTCTGATGTCCTGCAAATTAAATCTTGAGCCTGAGTTTTGGCAGTGTGCCATGCAGTGGCAGGAAATAGTGTTTCTTTAAATACTGACCTCAAAGTCTCCAAACCTTGAAGAATGCCTAGGTTTAAAAGTTGGCTAAGCTGAGCCCATAGTTTTCTTTTTGCATGCCTTCTAAAACTGTTAATTAACTACAGCCACCCAGTATCAGGGACTTAAGTGCACTGATGTTCCCATTCCATTTAAGTGCCACCACTTCTACTGCTGCTGAGCTAATTCATCTTTCACTTACACCTCATGTTAATCTGCTTCTGGTGAAAATCCTCCTGTTGTCCTATTGCTGCCTGCAGGGGTTATCACCTCCCCCATTTATAAGTGAATGGGTTGGGGGATCTAGTTCTGGAATATCATTCACAAATCTTGTTTTCTAGGACCATTTCTGTTACTAGCTATCTTTGGGTATTTCCTCCCATTCCTAGTGATCCCTGCTGCAAGCACAGCTCCACACCTGAGCTTGAATGCAGATCATGTATTTGGTAGGTTCTGCCAAGAATGGATGAGGCTGGGAAGACAGAGAGCAGTATGAGAGTAGGTCCCTGAGCTGGTCATCCCTGGGAGTGTGGGTTTAGACTCTTCAGAATTATCCCCCTGGGGAGGGGTAGAGAGGAGCATATATATTCACCAGCTCCCAGAAGTTGCAGTCTGAGAACTGGCAGTTTAAAACATTGAGGCACAGGTTGGCTTGTCTTCCAACCCATATGTCTTGACTCACATTTTCTGCCTTAGATCTGGAATTCTTGGCTCCGTTTGTAATAGGTAAGTAGGGATGATGTGATGATAGCGGCATTTTAGAAAACGTAAACCTTTCAGCAATGTAGATTGGAATATCAGAGGGAAGGAGAAAGTAGGGACACTTTTCAAGAATTGATATGTGAGGTGCTGAGGATTTGAAACGGAGGTGGTGTTTGTGCCAGTACATATAGACGTGTCTTAGAGGTAGAATTAAAGAGACTAATCAAAGAATTTTTTGAAGGAAGAATTAGTGGAACACATTGATTACCTTACAAAGGAAGGTCAAAGGAAGATGGTTAGGGACAGTAGAAATTTAAGATTTCTATCCTAGAGAAAAGGTAGTATACAGAGCTATTGTCTCCCAGTGTTCACCATAATCCTCTGCACAGTAATGGATTGCTTTAGCCTGCATATGAAGAACTAAGTCTTTTGATCCAGCACAGGCTGGTAAGAGTGAGTCAAGAGTTAGTAATGCAACTGCCCAAATTCAAAGCCTCTCTTTCTCTTGCTTTCTGCTGCCCTCAATTCCTTTCTTACCTCAAGTCCCACAATCAGTCACCATACAGGTTAGCAGGGAAGAATTGAAACAACTTTTCTTCAACCTTGTTTGTACTTTTAATCATATTTCTAATCTGGTGCCATTAAAGAGTCACCATGCCTAAGGCCAAGTCTTAAGGCCAGCCTTGTCCAAACTTATAATATTCTTTTTTGTTGGTTGGTGAACTGTCATCTCCCTTCACAATTCCTTTCCTGTCCCTCCCTCCCTCTCTCTCTTCCATCATCCTCTTCCCAACCAACCTCAGTATGAAACTCTGAATCTGGAAGCTGCTTATATATTTCCTGATGGCCACAAGGCAAGGTAAGGTTTCCCGCAGGCATTGGTTAAATAAGTAAGATGATGTACCTAGGAATAACCACAAGTGAAAGTGAAGAGCAAAGACAGATCCTGACAGTGTGCCCAGAGAGCTGTCAACATTGAGGCTTATATTTAGTTACCAGAGGAGCATAAAGAGGAGAACAATTTTTTTTTACTTTAAAAATATATATTTTTTAGTTGTTGACAGACCTTTATTTTATTCATTTATTTATATGTGGTGCTGAGAATTGAACCCATTGTCTCACATGCAAGGCAAGTGCTCTACCACTGAGCCACAACCCCAGCCCTAGAGGAGAACAATTTTGATAATAAAAACAGAAAACAATTCTGTTTAACATGCAGGGTCTTTTGAAAAGGGGCATTTTTGCCCACATTAAAGAACATAAAATATTCTGGTGAGAGAATAGAAGACAGGATTAAACAAGTAGGAGTTGGATCTATATAAAGTGTGGTTATCACCCAAGCAAAAGAATTATAGAGGGCTAGGGTTATGGCTCAGCAGTAGAGCACTCACCTAGCATGTGCGAGGCCCTGGGTTCAATCCTCAGCACCACATAAAACAAAATAAATAAATAAAATAAAAGTATTGTGTCAACTACAACTTAAAAAATAAAATATTTAAAAAAAAAAAAAAAAAGAATCATAGGAAGATGACTTCACATGATAAGCCAAGCTCACAACAGCAGCGTTGCAAATCTGCTACCTAAACAGAATGCATTGATGCCTTTTATCCATCAGATTTCTTGGCTATACATGGAGTTTATTTTATTATAAGAAAATTATTTTAATTTTTTTAACTGTAGATGGACACAGTACCTTTATTTTATTTTTATGTGGTGCTGAGGATCAAACCCAGTGCCTTCCACATGTGAGGCAAGCACTCTACCACTGAACTACAACCTCAGCCCTATTATAAGAAAATTATTAATAAAAGCTTTCAAGTTCACTCAGAAAGTTTTATGGGTTTTTGAATCAGCCATTGCTATGTAACAAAACACCGGAGAACCTCAATGTTGTGTAACAAAAATATGTTTAATTCTCACAAATTCCCAGCGCCCATGAGGCAACTGTGCTTCAGTTTGCAGCAGCTGGGGCTACTCTGGTGGCCACTGTGGGTCAGCAGGGGTCCTTTGTTCCCAATGCCACTCATTTTCCTCTTGGGACCAATAAACTAGTGGTTACAATGTGCTTTTTACATGACAGAAGACAAACCTCAGCTTGAGAGGCTGAGGCAAGAGGATTGTGAGTTCAAAGAGCCTCAGCAACTAGGAGGCACTAAGCAACTCAGTGAGACCCTGCCTCTAAATAAAATACAAAATAGGGCTAGGGACGTGGCTCAGTGGTCAAGTACCCCTGAGTTCAATCTCCAGTACCAAAAAAAAAAAAAAAAAAGGAACTTTTACCAGAGCAATTCTGTTCAAAGTATGTCCATGGTAAGATAAGCGCAGAGTATCCATGTAGAAAATATTATAGCAATTTGACGTTGCCACAACATTCAAGTGGCATTTTTGCTGTATTTTATAAAAGTATTGATCCATGACAGGTTGGAAGTTTACAGAGAAATGAAAACAAATCATCCTTGACCAGAGATAGTTTGAGAATTGCGAAGATAGAATATACGACACTCTGCTCACTAGAAATGACTACCTGCACTTACACATAGATGGGCATTCTCGTCCATGCACTGGGCTTAGATTTGTACAGTATCACTCTTGTCACCAAGAATCTGTCTTTGGGCTGGGAATGTAACTAGGTGGTACAGTACTTGCCTAACATACCTGACGCCCTGGATTTATTATTTATTTTTTTATTTTTAGTTGTTGATGGACCTTTTTTTTTTTTTTAATTTATATGTAATGCTGAGAATCAAACCCAGTGTCTCACATGTGCTAGGCAAGTGCTCTACCACTGAGCCACAACCCAGCCCAACTGTTGGCATCTTGCTTGCTAGCCTTCCCTTGCCAGCATCCCTCTGCTTTGCTCCTGTATGCATATTTTCAATCCAGTATTTTTCACTTTGAAAAAAAGTATATTATCACTAATTTAGATCCTTTACCATAACATGAAAATGTTAATTTTAACAATATGAGATAAATCTCTTTTTTAAGCTAGGTGGGCCTGCAGACCAGGCAAGGGCCAGGTCATCAAGGGATACATAGTTTGGGTTTTACCTTGAAGTCATTTGCAAGCTATTGAATAAGCATACATAATTTGCATATTAAAAGACCATTCTGGCAGCAGCATAGAGAACAGATTCAAAGGGACCAGACCGGAGATGGGTTTTTTAAAAGCTCTTTCCAATAGTATAGGGAGAAAATATGAAATTCTGAAAACAGTGATAGAAATTCAGTAGAGATCCTGTGGAGGGGATGGATTTAAAAGCATAATGAACAGCACTTGGTGATAGATTTAATAGGGACTTCAGGAGAAGGAATCAATAATAGTACTCAGATCTCTGGCTTTGACTGGGTAGAAGTGATTCCTCTAAAATGGATTAAGAAAGGGAGATTTCTCAGAGGAAATGAACTGACTTATGCTTGAACTGTTAGTGGAACATTAATCTGGAACTGTCCAGTGGAAGTAAGGAATGACTCAAAGCATCAAGAGAGCACCCTGGGTTGGAGCAGTATCCTGGGAAGTCATAGGGGTGCAGTGGGAGTGAAGTCTGTAGAGATGGATGACATCACCAGGATGAGCAGGAAAAGGAGCTGTGTGTCAGTGTACCTCTGCCCCAGGGTCAGAGTGTCTGAAGAGTATCAAGGGTGCAGCTCATTTGAATCTCATGACAACCCCGTGAGGTGGGAGATATTATCCCAGTGTTTATGAGAAAATGTCAGGCTCAAAGAGTTAAGTGATCTGTCCAAGATGACTGCTTCTAAGTGTCAGAGCTGGGATTTTTTCAAATTCAATCTGTCTTGATTTCAAAGCCCACTTTCCCCTGCCATATCCTGCTTCTTTGTAGCCTTAGAAGTTTAAATATATGATCCACATTATCTTCAATTCTTTTTCTTCACCCCTGCCAATATCCTGGCTTAGTAGGATTCTGATACATGCTTTCCTCCCACCTACCCCCACAAGCACTGGGGGTTGAACTCAGGGTCTCATGCATGCTAAGCAAGTGCTCTTTGCCACTGAGCTACATCCCTAGCCCCACATCTTTTCCTCTGATTTCCCCTACTTCGTTCCCAAATGCATCTGTAAGATGGCCTTTCCTATCAGGTTGACTTACCCTGCTAACTTTTGTTACAGCAATTGCTTTAAACATCAGCCCAGCAGAAGTTCTCCCGTGGCTGCTGGAAGAGGTCTGTCCTTGCTTGACATTCAAGGCTTCCCATAAAATCATGAAGACTGTTCAGAACTTTTTCATGTTTCCCAGTTATCAGCACTTATACATGCCTTTTGGTTTCATTTTCATGTAGATCTCATTGTGGCCTCAGTGTTCCTTATAAGGGTACTATTTTAATATTCAGATTAAATAAATGAACCTTTATTCTCTTACCATATTCCAAAACATGATGCTATCTTTGTGATAGAAACAACTTGGATGTCCTCTGACCCTAGTTCTTACCCAGTATTAAGTGTCCTTTGTAAAACTCTGTCCCTAATGTGATGAGCCAACCTCTGCGGCTACTTTTCTAAAGAAAAAAAAAATTTTTTTGAAGGGAGGGGAGGAGAGAAATTATAATAGTTATAAATTTCTTGTTATTGAACCAAAAATCTTTTTTCTTTTAACACCCATTTGTTTCCAGGACCTGCCCTTGGAACAGCCAACGTCTGTTATTTCTCTTCCACCTCATGAGGACTCATCAGACATTTAAAAACAGCTCTTATCTCTAGTTAGGTTTTTCTTGAATAAGCCAAATAACCCTGATCATTTGCAGCTTTTCTCCTGTATCAAGTCTCAAGCTCTTTTCTTTTCTCTTACTCTTCTCTGAGAAATCTTGTGGTTTGATCAGTGCCCATCTTAAACACAGGGCCCAAACAACACAGGAGAACAGGGCCACATGAGTCTCTGATGAGGTCTTGATGCTTGTACCTTAAAGGCCTAAAATTGCTTCAGCAGCTATGTTATCTTTTGCATTCTTGCAAGTAAAACACCCAGATATTATTTTATGTGGGTGGTAGTTAAGGTAGCTTGCCTATATCATCTACTGTGCAGTTGATCTTCAATTTTAAGTATAGAACTTTCTAGTCTTCCTAGTTACATTTCAACTTCATTTTGGTCAATCTTTATAGCCAGTTATGTTTCTGCTTTCCACAGTGTCATTAACTGTGTTTCCCAGTTTTAGGGTCATCTGGAGGTTTTGATGCTTACTTTCATATCCTTATTCAAATTCTTGATAAACATGGCAAGGACAGAGACTCCCACTGTACCCTCCAAGAATGGTTTTGTTTACCACTGTTCTGTCATCACCTCCCACCTGCAAGGATCTCATTTTTATGTCCACCACAGCTTTATTTGGCACCCACTCATGTGCAGGAAGGTGCTCAGACACACTGAAGACAGCAGTTCCTGTCTTGTGTTGCTAACAAACTAGCAGCATCATGAAATATTTTGTTAAGTGCTTTGTGGAAACCACATTATACAATTATCTATGATATTTTTCCTTATCTGGTACCATAGCAGAAAAGGGAAGGGAGGTATTACTTTTTTTCTTTAATATTTTTTTAGTTGTCAATGAACCTTTATTTTATTTATTTATATGTGGTGCTGAGAATTGAACCCAGTGCCTTACACATGCTAGGCAGTTGCAGTACCACTGAGTCACAATCCCATCCCCTGAGGCATTACTTTTTGTAGATGCCTTTTTGGCTGCCACTGATCTTGTTTTATGGTCTTAGAGATAGCTTTGAACTTTGAAAGTCTCGAGTTCATTGATGCCCTTTATTTGGGCTTTATCTTTTAAAACTCTAAACTTATTGGAGAACAGTCTGTGTAGCCATATTTTGTTATTGTTGGTGATGATGTTTAAATGCTTTTTTTTTTTTTTTTTTTTGGGAGACATGGTATCTCTAAGTTGCTTAGGGCTTCATTAAGTTGATGAGGCTGACTTTGAACTTGCAATCTTCCTGCCTCAAACTCCTGAGCTGGGATTACAGGCATGCACCACTGCACCCAGCTCTTCTTTCTTTTTTTTTTCTTTTTTCTTTTTGCACATTAATCATTATTGCATTTTGTTTTATATATCGTAAATCTAGTGAAGAAAGAATTTCTGCCCAATTTCAACTATCATCCCTTCCACAGTGTCACTCAAATTTTACTTATATTTACCTTTATATTATCTTTTTCTAAGGAAAATAACTGACTATCCTCAGATTTTCTCCTTTTCTTCTTTGAGCTTTTAAAATGCCAGAAGTTACTTTTTCTAGGGTCCTGGTCCTTTTTGCATAAGTTACTTATTTCTTTTTAAGTTCGAAAGAATTAAGCCCAGATGAGTATAGAACTTTTGATATTTTGTCTGTTTTCAGAGAGTCTATCAGCAATGCAAGCAAGGTGGTTTTTGTTTTTGTTTTCTTTGTTTTGTTTTGTTTTGTTTTGTTTTAATGAGGACAATACAAAGAACAAATATTCCTTGTCTTTTCATCAGGTGCAGATGCTCTGTCCATCAATTGTCACCATAGCCTCCCCCTCCCTGGCCAGTTCCCACAACTGTACCATTTCTGCATACTCTTCTTTCCCTTTGGTCCAGTGCTTTCTACAATACTTATTCAAATTATTGGATTTGCACTTAGATATTTATTTTCTTGAATAGCTGGGAGGATTCTCTGCCTTTTTCCTATAGCGCTCTCTCTCTCTCTCTCTCTCTCTCTCTTTTTTTCTGTAGGGCAGTATATTTCCTAAAGATGTCATAATCTATTACTATCCCATCTCACCAAGTCTTGGTGATTTCCATGAGATTTTATCTCCTTGAGTCCTTTTTTACTATTGCTACTTTTAAGCCTAACACACTAATGTTCAATAAGTAATATTTGTGATTAATCTCAAGAAGTGTTTGCCTTCTCTTTTAGGCTGTGAGGATATCATTGCTGAGAGCATCTCATTAGATACCTTAATTGCCATCCTCAAGTGGAGCTCACATCCATATGGCTCTAAGTGGGTGCACCGACAAGCTTTGCATTTCCTCTGTGAGGAATTGTCCCAGGTCATGACTTCGGATGTTTTTTATGAACTCAGCAAAGACCATCTGCTTACTGCTATCCAGTCTGACTATCTACAGGTAATCATTAACACCCCTCTCAAATTCATTGTCATTCATATGTGCACCAAGAAATCCATCTGTATTCTATTATTCTTCTGTCTAGAGTAGGGCATGGGGAGAAAAACAGGCTGTGATCAAACCACCCAAGAATGCCCTCTTCATATTTGTGCAACACAAGCCTTCTGGCTCACTGGCCCTTTGTGCACACTGCTACTGTGACTTGACAGTTATGAACAAAACCAGGACCTAATCAACTACACACCAAAAGAGGTTGAGGCAGTAGGCAAAGTCAGAAGCATATTCCATCAGCAATTTGCTTGGCTTCCACTAAAGTGGATTCACTGTAATAATATCTTGCTTTCTATAGTCTCAGATATTTTGATTGTAGGCAGTAGTTTAAGCAGAACAAAAAATAAATACTATTCACTTTCTGATCTGCTTAACTGATTATAAAAACTCAGTACATGTGTCCTGCCAAAGTATACTATATGTTTTCAACTATTCATTTTTAGCAAAAAGTAGTTTTTAGTAAATTCTTGTATCTTTGACTATATGTTAATAAGTAGTAATTTAAAGTCATAGAAAATTTTAAGTATTACAAGAAGCATTCAGGTAAAGTATTTCCAATTAAATTTGTTGGTTTGTTTTTTGTTGTTTTGCATTAATTGTATGAATTTCATGCTAAAAAAAAGAAACAGTTTTAATTCTACGAACACACAAACTCATTGAGCCAATTCCTATGTCTTTGTATTAGAAGAATTATACAGTGCTACCATCTCAATCAGAAAATGCAGTGAAGAGTTCAATAATATACTCAGCATCAGTGCTTTCCTTTAATGTTGGTCTGATTGCGGTACAGACCTTGTCACACTGGGACTTGATTTATGGAAGACTTTTTTTCACCAGCCTTCTCTCACTGGGCTGATCAAGACTGGATGCTTTGTGTTTATGGTAGTTAGGGTTTGTCAGTTCTTTCAAATTATTGTCTTTAAGAGCTATGCATTCTGTTCTAGCAATTTAAACTTTGCTCTACAATTTTAAATAAGGTACAAAGAAATGAGGGGTACATTGCTACTTTCCAAGTTGTGCTTCAGAGGTCTCTTACCAACCAATAGAGTGCTTTGTGGAGATTGTAGCTTCTTCTGCCACAATAAGTTGCTACATGTGTTTTTCCCATCCCTGAAGGAGATAGTATACACTCTTATCAGTGTACTTTTACTTGCATGTGTTTATTCCCATCTTGTTTCAAAAAATAAGGTATTTGTATAGAAACCATATGGTAAAATTACAAAAGAGGGAAAAAACAGGATAAAGGCAAAAAAAAAAAAAAAAAAGAAAGATGGAAATAAAAATAAAAATGTTGCTGGAGCCAAGAGTTGTTACTGGACAGATATGTATAATGTAGTTTTGCATATTTGTTGTTGATGGACAACAGATATAACTCTAAAATTTCAAACAGCTGACAGAAAGAGGGAAACAATGGTAAGTTGCATTCTACACTTACATTATAACCTAGGAAAAGTCATTAGTGAAATTGATCTTTATCTAATTTCATTAAAATAAATATAAACCATTTTTTATTGCAGGCAAGTGAACAAGATATCCTTAAATATCTGATTAAATGGGGAGAGCATCAATTAATGAAAAGAATAGCAGACAGAGGTAGGTTCAGAAAATTAGTTTGTGCTAATCAGCATGTGTAAGTTTTTGGTGGTTTTTTTTTTTTTTTTTTTTTTTTTTAATATTCCCAAAATAGAAATAGACACATTGTCTAGTAAAAATAGAAGTTTCTACAGTCAGAAAAATACTTTAGTGGAGTGGATTATATTAAAGTTTCATTTTGCAACTGAAAAAGTTACTCATGTAATGATTGAAGTATTATAGAAGTGTATTGTTGCCAGGTGTCGTGGTACATGCCTGTAATCCCAACTACTCTGCTTGGGAGGCTGAGGCAGGAGGACAAGTTTGACACCAGCCTTGGCAACTTACTGAAACTCTGTCTCAAAATAAAAAGACCTCAGGGCATAGCTCAGTGGTAGTAGACCCCTGGGTTCAATCCCTAGTACCATATACACACACACACAAAACACACACATTGTTGATTAAAATGTCCTGGATTGGGACTGGTGTTGTGGCTCAGTGGTAGAGCACTTGCCTAGCATGTGTGAGGCCCTGGGTTCGCTTCTCAGCACCACATATGAATAAACGAACAAAATAAAGGCCAATCAACATTTAGGAAAAAAAAAAAAGAAGAAGAAGAACATTGTATTCTTGAAATAAACCTCATTTTAAAAAAATGTCCTGGATTTAGATAGTATTCATAGATGCACAACAATGTGAATATACTAAAAGTCACTGAATTAACATGCTTTAAAATGTTTAAAATGAATTTTATTTTAAAATGTTGTGGAAGGTAAAAGAATATATTTGAATGACCTCCAGCTGGGGTGTTAACATAAGTAAGGGTAAAATCATCATACATAGGGAATTGGAGATGGGCTTTTGACTTTGGCAATTTAAGATTCTATAGCAGTCTTTTATTTGTTAACCACTTGCCAGTTCCTCTCACCTCATACATTGTTGTTTTTCTCTATGTAATGAACCCAAATAAAAAAAATTTAAATTGGAAAAATTAAATAGATTTCCCTTTCCTATCATTTTTAAATAGATTTATTTGTTTACTTATTGTGGTACTGGAGATTAAAACCAGGGGCATTCTACCACTGGGCTACACTCCCAGCCCTTTTTATTTTTTATTTTGAACCAGGAGTCTTGCTGAGTTGCTGAGGCTGGTCTCAAACTTGTGATCCTCCTGCCTCAGAATCCCAAATCACTGGGATTACAGGAATGTACCACCTCACCCAACTCAGTAGATTTATTTAGATATGATTTATAATATATTCTAATTTGTAACCATAAAGTGCACCTATTTAAAATGTTCAAGTGATTTTTAGCACATTTACATAGTCATTCTGTCACATTTTTAAGTAACGTAAAAATCTGTGCTAATTCAAACCTTCTTAATAGTGTCCCTTAAACATGCTATTACACAAGTACTAAGGAACAAAACCAGTCCTCCTATTATATTTTTCTTAATTTATTTTTTTGTGACCTGCAAAAGCTTTTAGCCTTCTTCAGACTTGAAAATCAAAATAAAAAAAAAAAAACTACAGTTAATTCATAAAGCTTTTCACATGCCAGTATACAGTCTATTCTTATTTGCAGATTCTGTGTTAATGAATTTATGTACTTGATAAAATGTATTTGTAACCTCAAAATCCACGTTCATGGCACTTTCAAGGACACTGACGCACAAGCACAGAGCTGCAGAAATTTGAGTAGTCCAACAAGCATATTTCCAGTTAAGTCCAACAAGACAGTGACGTCTCACCTTATTTCAGATCTACTGAAATCAAGGGTTCTTTTCACAATCTACTTAGTGCCCTTTTTCACATTTTTATGTTATTTTTATGTTTTTATTCGTGTTCGCACTGTTTGAAGTTGCCCCCAACCACGGTGCTAAAGAGTTGTCTAGTGTTGGCTATGATGTGCCTTCTGGAGAAAATACATGAGTAAGAAAAGCTTCATTCAGCATTCATGAGTTATAGCACTATAGGCCATGAGTTCAGTGTTATGAGTGAATAATATAAAACAAAGGTCTTTAAACAGAAGCACACATAAAACAAGGTTATGTCTTAATCAGTTGACAAAAATGTTGTGCCCAGAAGCAAATAGGAACCTAACCCTATGCTTCCTCTAGGAGTAGCAGTTCAGTATTTGATCTAATCCATTGTTTTTGTCAATATCATAGAGCGTAACTATCACAAATAACAAAAATGGATTGTATAAAGTTCTGCATGATTCTTATAGGCCATAGGTGTGTTTACTAATATAAGGCTGGTAATAATGAAAGGTCATATTGCTGGGGGGTGGTGATAATAAGCCACCTCAAAGGATAAAATTTCCTTTGCAAGGTTTTCAGATCCGATTGGAATGGAGCATCCTGCAGGGATACAAGAGAAGCTAAGCAAACCACACCTTTATTTCAGAGTCACTTCTATGAAGGGTTCTGTCCTTACCTATTAGATATTTTGGAAGTTCCTGTTAGATTTCATATGAAAACACAATGCCGTGTCTTTTTTTTTAAACAATACCTTACCTAAGTATAAAGCTAAATCACAGCAAAGCAAAAGGAGAAATACTTACAATTTTATTTTGAGTGACTCCGGAAAAAGCTTTGCTTCCCAAAAAATTGTTCATACACTCCCACACCCACACCCATATATCATAGTTTAATAAAGATATCAGTTTGTTTATAGAATTTTTGCAGACATCCAGCATTTACATTTATGAATGATAAAGATCTTATTCAGAGTTGATTTTTTTTAAGGAATTAAAAAAAGACCCTTAGATTAAAAACATGATTAAATATTTCTAAAATTATGTATTTTTTTCTTCCCATCTCTATCATAAGCACATAAATAGTTCAGATCTTCTTTTACTAATACCCAATACATAAAACCTTTATTCTCTGCCCTGGGCAGTGGACATACATCACATGTCAAAGATCAAAGGGTCCATTTACATGCAGTAACATTCCTTTGTTATGGAAATTTAGATTTTCATAAAAATCTTAAAATTAGAATGTACATTAGGTTTTATTCCCTTGGGAACTAAGTGATTAGTGCTATAAAATTACTATTAAACATATATAACCTAATGAACATATTGATAACCTATCATGATGACCTGAAATGCCCTATTATACTAAAATATGTATATATGAAAATATACATATGTAATTTATATATAAACTGATCACAAAATTGAGAAAGCTTAAGGAAAAACCATTGATCAGATTGATGTTAATAGATTGTCATCTTTTCTCCTTCAAGTTAGTATACAAAGAAGAATTAGGGCTGGGATTGTGGCTCAGCAGTAGAGAGCTCACCTAGCATGTGCACAGCCCGGCTTTGATTCTAAGCACCACGTAAAAATGAAGGCATTGTATACAACTAAAACAAATAAGTAAATATTAAAAAATAAAAAAGAAGACAGAACAGTACCAAAAGAATGTTATTGTACTGTGGACATGATGCTTTGTTTTTGTCCAAACACGTTTATTACACAAACTTCTTATGACAGAAAAATAATTGACAACCCTTTTTAAAGCAGATGTACTTAAGTACTGAGAGCATATGTACTGGAGAAGAAAGCAAGCCTGTCTGAAAATTTGCATTTGGTTATAGACTTCTCATTTTCTGTCTCATAGAGCCAAACTTATTGAGTGGTACTGCTCACAGTGTGAACAAAAGAGGTGTAAAAAGACGAGACCTGGACATCGAAGAGCTTAGAGAGATACTTTCTTCTCTCTTACCTTTTGTGCGAATTGAACACATCTTACCTATAAACAGTGAAGTCTTAAGTGACGCAGTAAGTGTCTTATTCCTTTTTCCCTTTCATGGAAAGAAAAACGCCAGGCTTGCTTTAATCACTGCAAACAATCTCTTCTAATAAAGTATTGGTAAATTTTATGAGGACAGAAACAAATGTCTGTTTTTTACAACATTGTGCCCCCAGTGTCTGTCACATAATACAAATGAATGTTTAGTGGGTGAGAGTTGAGTGGCTAAAGAGGTGGTGCTTTTGCAAGACCCATAATTTCTAGAGGAGTTAATTCAATCATTTATCAGTGTATCACATGTATCCTTATTAAAAAAAGGAAGAGATAGAAATTGCCTCTGGAGTCTCTTTAAAAACAGCAATAAGTCAGGGAACAGAAGGGAAATTGGTTCAGTATTCAAGGCGTATTGATCTTCTGAGACTATTTCAGGTCAGTTAAAATTAATGGAACTGATCATGTTACATTGATGTATTTTTTAAATATTTATTTATTTTAGTTGTACACAATGCCTTTATTTATTTTCACATGGTGCTGAGGATAGAACCCCAGCCACACACGTGCTAGGCAAGCGCTCTACCGCTGAGCCACAATCCCAGCCCCACATTTATGTATTTTTTAAAGCAAAAAAAAAAAAAAAAAAAAAATTAAAGCAATTTGTTTTTTTAATACCTTTATTTATTTACTTATTTATTATTGTTTTTTAAATATTTATTTATTTGCTTTAGTTGTACACAACTAAAGAGTGATTTCAGATGTGGGGAAAGGTGATTGGAAGTGAATTGTAGTCTGTGTAATCAGACTTTGTGGCTTTTCATAGGACATATGTTCAGAAACTGGTGGCATTAGCATGATCTGAGAGTGGGGGTTTTGACCTCCTGTTATATAAAGGTCACCACCCACTGGACACAATGCTACTGAATTAGATGTGTTGATTTTGTATCCTGCTGCTTTGATAAATTTGTTTGTTAGATCTAACAGTTTTTTCATGGAGCCTTTAAGGTTTTCTGTACATAAGATCATGTCATCTGAGCCAGGCACCGTGACACACGCCTATAATCCCAGCACTTGGGAGGCTGAAGCAGGAGGATCACGAGTTCAAAGCCAGCCTCAGCAATGGCGAGGCACTTAGCAACTCAGTGAGACCCTGTCTCTAATAAAATACAAAAAAGGGCTGGGTATGTGGCATAGTGATCGAGTGCCCCTGAGTTCAATCCCCAGTACCAAAAAAAAAAAAGATCATGTCATCTGTAAACAGGGACATTTAACTTCTTCCTTTCCAGCTTCAATTCCTTTCATTTCTTTCTCTGGCCTGATTGCTACAGCCAGGATTTCCAGTGCTATATTGAACAGGAGCGACAAGAATGGGCATCTTAGGCTTGTTCCAGAGCTTTCAGCTTTTCAGTGTGAAGTTAGCTGTGGGTTTATAATATTATTATGGCCTTTATTGTGTTGAGGAATGTTCCTTATCTACCTAATTTGTTGAGTTCTTATCATGAAAGGATGTTGAATTTTGTTGAATGGCTTTTCTGCATCTATAAAAATGATCAAATGGCTTTTGTCCTTCATTCTGTTAATATGGCATATCACATCTATTGATCTGCTTTATGGAACCATCCCTGGGGTGAATTCAACTTGATCATGGTAGATGATCTTTTTGCTGTGTTGAATTCTGTTTGCTAGTATTTTGTTAAAGAATTTTCTGTTTATGATTATCAGGAATATTTGTCTGTAGTTTTCTTTTTTTATGTCTTTATCTGGTTTGTGTATCAGGATGATGGTGGCTTCACAGAATGAGTTTGAGAGTATTACTTCCTCTTTGATTTCTTGGAATAGTTTCATAAAATTTGCTATTCTTTAAATATTTTGTAGAATTCAGCAGTGAAGTCATCAAGTACTGAGTTTTTCTTTGATGAAAAACCTCATTACTGATATTATTTCCTTAGTTATTGGTCTATTTAGGTTTTCTGCTTCTTCATGATTCATTCTTGATAGGGTTCTATGTGTCCAGGAATTCATCCATTTCTACTAGGTTATCCAGTTTATTGGCATGTTGTAATTATTTATAATATCATCTTATGATTCTTTGTATTTCTGTGATATTAGTTGTAATGTCTCCTTTTTCTTTCTGGTTTTGTTTATTTGAGTTTTCTCTCTTTCTTAATCTAGCTAAATTATTATTAACTTTATATTTTCAAAAAATCAACTTTTGAGCCAGGCAGTGTCATAATGCCTATAATCCCAGGTCCTGGGGAATCTGAAGCAGGAGGATTGCAAATTTTGAAGCCAGCCTGTGCATTAGTGAGACCCTGTCTCAAAAATTTTAAAAAGGGGGGATGGGATTGTGGCTCAGCGGCAGAGCGCTCGCCTAGCACGTGCACAGCCTGGGTTCGAGCCTCAGCACCACGTAAACATAAAATGCATTGTGTACAACTAAAGCAAATAAATAATTTTTTTTTTTTTTTTTTTTTTTTTTTTTGGTACCGGGGATTGAACTCAGCGGCACTAAACCACTGGGCCACATCCCCAGCCCTTTTTTGTATTTTATTAGAGACAGGGTCTCACTGAGTTGCTAAGTGCCTCGCCATTGCTGAGGCTGGCTTTGAACTCGCGATCCTCCTGACTCAGCCTCCCAAAGTGCTGGGATTACAGGCATGCGCCACCGCGCCCGGCTTAAATAAATATTTTTTTAAAAAAATTTTAAAAGGGCTGGGAATGTAGTCCAGTAGTAGAATGCTTGCCTAGCAAGATGGAATGTGATTCAGTGGTTAAGCACCCTTGAGTTCAATCCTTAGTACAAAAAAAAAAAAAAAAAACAGCCAAAAGATTTCATATCAACATAATAATAACATTGAGGGTTTTTTTTTTTTGTTTTGTCTTTCCTAAATACAATATAATGCTGTTTTGTTGATTAAAAATCATTTTAAGCCGGGCGCGGTGGCGCACGCCTGTAATCCCAGCATTTTGGGAGGCTGAGGCAGGAGGATCACGAGTTCAAAGCCAGCCTCAGCAATGGCGAGGCACTTAGCAGCTCAGTGAGACCCTGTCTCTAAATAAAATACAAAAAAAGGCTGGGGATGTGGCCCAGTGGTCGAGTGCCCCTGAGTTCAATCCCTGGTACCACAAAAAAAAAAAAAAAAATCGTTTTAATGCATTAATTAGGTATTATATTTAAGAAGAGTAATGGGGAAAGAATTTTTGGTTTTGTCTAACAGCTGGAACTCAAACCAAACTGAATCCTATCTTTAATAGTTACCTTAGGAGTTTGTTAGAAAATATATATGCCTTGTATAACTAAAAAGAACAAATAAAAAAATCGAGGTAGAATGAGATGGATATCATTACCCTAAGTGCATGTATGAAGTCACAAATTGTGTGAATATGCTATGTATACAATCAAAGATGTGTAAAAGTGTGCTCTATAAGTATAATATGAAATGTAATGCATTCTGCTGTCATTTCTAACAACTTAGAATAAAAAATAAATTAATTTAAAAAAAAGAAAGAAATGGAGCTGGGCATGGTGGCACACGCCTGTAATCCCAGCACTTGGGAGGCTGAAGTAGGAGGATTGTGAGTTCAAAGCCAACTTCAGCGATGGCGAGGCACTTAGCAACTCAGTGAGACCCTGTCTCTAATAGAATACAAAAAAGGGCTGGGGATGTGGGGGATGTGGCCCAGTGGTCGAGTGCCCCTGAGTTCAATCCCTGGTACATAAATTAATTAATTAATTAATTAATTAAATGGAAATTAAAAAATTGAAGGCCGGGCGCGGTGGCACACGCCTGTAATCCCAGCACTTGGGAGGCTAAGGCAGGAGTTCAAAGCCAGCCTCAGCCATGGCGAGGCACTTAGCAACTCAGTGAGACCCTGTCTCTAATAAAATACAAAAAAGGGCTGGGGATGTGACCCAGTGGTCGAGTGCCCGAGTTCAATACCCGGTACCACAAAAAAAATAAATAAATTTAAAAAAATAATTAATTAATTAAAAAATAAAAGTAAAAAAAAATAAAAAGAAAAAAATTGAAAAAGAAAAAATATATATGCCTTACTCTTAATTCCATGCTTTACATGTAAGTCCCCTGTAAAAGTTTGCTGATAATGGCTGTTAACCTTCATACTATCTTAGTAGATGCCAAGCACCTTGCCAGGTGCTTTTGTCTGCATATTACCTTTGTTTTTATTTTTGCTTTTATGGTTCTGGAGATTGGATCCAGGGCCTCAGGCATGCTAAGCATATACTCTACCACCAAGCCATATCCCAACCCTTGGGTTGCCTTTGTTTAATCCTTACTACCCACCTCAGGAACTAAGCATCTTCCCAGTATCACTGAGGAAACAGCAAGGCTAACACATTTAATTAGTAGTGTAGCACCCCACTTCCCGGGCGGTAGAGGAGCCTTTAAGCTAAAATAAATTCTCCATGGTTTCATGACTGTTAAAAGGGGAATGAGAGCCGGGCATGGTGGCTCACACCTGTAATCCCAGCACTTGGGAGGCTGAGGCAGGAGGATCGTGAGTTCAAAGCCAGCCTCAGCAATGGCGAGGCACTTAGCAACTCAGTGAGACCCTGTCTCTAATAAAATACAAAAAAGGGCTGGGGATGTGGCCTAGTGGTTGAGTGCCCCTGAGTTCAATCCCCGGCACCAAAAAAAAAAGGGGGGGGGGGCGTGGAATGAGGCTTGAGCCAAATTGCCTTCTTGAGAGCCCACTGTGCTAGATTGCTGGTGGCCTTGTGCTGTAGATACACACCAAGTCAGCAATCTTAGTTTGTCTTGGGGTGAGAGGATTGAGCGAGGTGTAAAGAATCAGTTTTCATTAAGAGTTCTACTCCATAAGTTAGGCATGGTGGCTCACCTATAATCTCAGCAACTAAGCAAGGCCCTAAGCAACTCAGTGAGACCCTGTCTCAAAGTTTTTTGTTATTGTTGTTTTTAATTTTTTTATTTAATTTAATTTGTTATACATGCTTTTAGAGTGCAATTCCTTTCATATTACATATAAAGAGCACAGTTTTCCAAGTCATTGGTTTTACACAAAGTATTTTCATACCATTTGAGTTTTTATACATGTACTTAGTATATTGATGTCCAACTCCTTCTGCCATTGTTCCTATCCCCTTGCCCCTTGCCCCCCCCACCCTTGTATTTATAATATACAAACACAATGTGATAAGAAGAAAACAACCCAATAGGAAAATGACCAAAAGATATGAAATAGGCAATTTCAGAAGAACAAATTCATATATCAACACTATTTCTCCAAAGATGCTGAGTCTTATAAGCAGTTAGTAAAATATAAATTAGAAAAACCCCAAAAAGGGCTGGGGATGTGGCTCAGTGGTAAAGCACCCCTTGGTTTAATCCCTGGTACAAAAAAAAAAAAAAAAAATTTTACTACTACTACAACTTATTACATTTTAATTAATATTATCTTTTTAAAAAATCATTCTTCTATTTAGAGAAAAATGAAGTGATAGGACCTTTTATTGCTGAATCCTTTTATTATTACCAAACTTTTGAGGTATTTCTGAATTTCACGTTTCTAAATTTTTATTAAATATTAAAGTTTGTATGTTTTGATTTATAGATATAAATATTTTTATCTTCATGATATTGTACTGCTACACGGATCTGTAGTCTATTTTTTTATTTTATTTTTTAAGATGAAAAGAGGCTTGATCAGTACTCCTCCATCAGATATGCTTCCTACGACAGAAGGTGGAAAGTCAAATGCCTGGTTGCGGCAAAAAAATGCTGGCATATATGTTCGTCCTCGGCTATTCTCTCCCTATGTAGAAGAAGCAAAGGTATTGAAAACCAGTTGGAGATATTAGACAACTTTATTAGAAACCATATGCACAGATATTTATTATAGAATTGTTTAAATACTTGATAGTAGCCTAAATATCCAGTAGTAGGGAACATGAAGGTAAATTCTAGTTCAGCTACTCAACAGAGTAGGTTTTTGAATGTTTAATTATCAAACATTTTAAAACAAGCCATAATAAAATACATTTTGCATTTTTCTCATCTTAGTTACCTTGTGAATTATTAATTGCCTTGCAGATTATCAGTTTACTAAAATAGAAGAAATGTTCTGAAAGTAAATTGCAAGCATTTTATCTTCATAAACTAAAGAAATGCATAATTTTTTGTTCTGGAATAGCTGACTATTGAGAGTTTTGTGGTTAGTTTTAGAATAAATATACAAACTTAACATAATTTCAAGCCTATTAAATAAACAGTTGGCATTATGTATTCTGTAATGTAAAGAACTTTCCAAGAAATAATGATGATGTGAAAATGAAACCCTGTAATTTTTGTTAGACATTCACATATAAGTACCTAGGAGTAGCCTTTTGAGGAGCTAACAGTCTTTGAAAGTCAAAAATCATCAGTAAGCATTCTGAAGTAAATTTAACAGGCAAAATAATGTATTTAGGGACAGAATTACATTGCCTTAAAATTTTACTTATTGTTGTTTCCAGACTTCTTAGCTTTAAGGTAAATGAAAGTATTTGTGAGAACTGTTTTATTGACCAATTTGATAATGTACTTCATATTAAATGGTTGACATTCTAAATAGATCTAAAACAGGAAGAAAGCAAAATGGTCAGGTCTAGTGCTTGAAGTGCTCACACAGCTGAGCCTTCACAGGCCACCTCTGGTGAGAAACTACACCAACCCCACATTTCCTCTGCCCCAAGATGGGGTGGCTCAGCAGAAGGTCCTCTAGAACTACCCTGTTCTCAAATGGCTGTGGAAGAGGGAATGTTTATATACCACCTCATTTTTGCCATTCTGTAGTTGGGTGAGATAGATGCATCTGAAACTATTTTAACAAAATTGGGTTTATTTATAGTTCTATAAATAAATCTGATATTAATCTTTACTATTTCATATTTTGAGCATTTTGTTTAATGTGGTATTTAGCACATGTATACATGTGGTTTTCATCATAATAATTTTGTGTATAATTTACTTTGATTGATTTTATATGCTTCCATCCAATTTCAAATACTTCTAATTAAAAACAAACCTTTCAGATGATTGTATCTATTCAGAAATTCTTCAGAAAGAGTCTTTAATTAAAGAGGTATGGATATTTTCTTCTTTTACCACCAATTTCAGACTTTACGTAAGTGAGACAAACAATTAATGAATCCCTTTTTTCTATGATGGACATGATAATCTTGCTTCAGCTCTGATTTAACACAAAACAAAGGGTTGACTGACTCTGCTCATCCTTGAATTTTCATTTCAGTCAGTGCTAGATGAGATGATGGTGGAACAAACAGACCTTGTGCGTTTGCGAATGGTCAGAATGTCCAATGTGCCGGACACGCTTTACATGGTCAGTAATGCTGTGCCACAGTGTTGCCACATGATCAGCCACCAGCAGATGAGCAGCAGCCAGTCAAGCCCGCCTTCAGTTGTAGCCAATGAAATTCCAGGTAAGGCAATGCCTTTGGTGAAGCATTTATATTTAAATGAATAATCTTATTCATTTTTTTGTAATTGCTGATGTTTGAACCCCTATATGTATGCTAATTGTTTCCACATTTCAGTACCCTTCAGTACCCTTTATGCTTTTTTTTTTTTTTTTTTTTTTTTTTTTTTTTTTTGTACCCGGGATTAAACTCAGGGCACTCAAACACTGGGGCCACATCCCCAGCCCCCCCCCCCCCGCTTTTTTTTTTTTTTTTTTTTTTTTTTTTTTTTTTTATTAGAGACAGGGTCTCACTGAGGTGCTAAGTGCCATTGCTGAGGCTGGCTTTGAATTCGCCATCCTCCTGCCTCAGCCTCCCATGTGCTGGGATTACAGGCATGCGCCACTACGCCCAGCTCCCTTTATGCAGTTTTGCATAAAGTTTTGTTTTATATTTTATCTGAAGTTAACAAGTGTGTGTAGGTTTTTGTGTCCATGAGCGTGCACACACACATACACACACGCACGCACGCACACACTCCTACCTTACCTTTGCTACAACTTTTTGGAAACTTTCTTGTGTTTCTAGACATTGCCATATGTGCTCTGTGGGGCAAAATCACCCTTGTTTAGGGAAATTCAGTTTTTTCATCACTGCAGGGTAGTCCTCACATGTGGACTTAATTCCTTTGAATCTGCTTATGTCTCCCAAAGATGTGATCACTGTTATTTTCTTAGAGGTCCATTTTCCCACAATCTGCTCTATGATGTTCACTGTAGTGTAAGCTTATGTCTTTGAAGGAATTTGCCATAGATTGACGTATAGCTGTCATATCCAAAAACATCTCAATATAACTTCATGTTGACTTTAAACAGTGGTCTCCAGTATCATTTTCTAAGATAAGAAAAACACTGGAAATCTGGTGGTCAGAAATTTGTAGCTCTTGCCAATTGCCATTGCAAGATGCACAGTAAAAACCAGCAGCCAGAGCCCACACCTATAATCCCAGCACTTGGGAGGCTGAGGCAGGAGGATCACAAGTTCAAAGCCAACCTCAGCAATGGAAAGGCACTTAGCAACTCAATAAAAATACAAAAAAGGGCCGGGGATGTGGCCCAGTTGAGTGACTCTGAGTTCAATCCCCAATACCAAAAAAAAAAAAAAAAAGGCAGCCTGGCGTACTGGCACACGCCTGTAGTCCCAGTTACTCAGAGACTGGAGTGGGAGTATTACTTGAGTTTGAGACCAAGCCTGGGCAACATGCCAGAACCCTGTCTCAAAAATTAAATCACTAAAACCCAGCAAACTAGTGCAATGTAAATAGCACCATTCATTCATTTCTGTTTCTAAATACCTGTTTCAATTAAGAATAAATAAAAGGCATAATGGGAGAACTTCTTACTGAATGCATACATTTTATTCCAGAACTAGTGTTTTTCATCAATTGTTGCCTTAGTAGAGTTGGCTACTATATATTTGTTTAAGGCATACGTTGGATAACAGTATGAAGAGAAATATTTCTTCAATTGGGTTGTGTTTTTAGGCTTGAATAATGCTATTGAATATCAGCATAATTTCATTCTAGAACTCAATCAGAAAATCCCAAAGACACCCACAAGTAAGTATACTCAAGAAAATAAGACTTGTCTGTGGTTTAGTGAATGAGGCATGCCCCATTCTGGTGTCACCCGGGTTCTCCCATCCTTGCCTATCACACTCTAAGACAAGGCTGTGGCTTGTTGGAGAAGACTCATAGGCTCATAGCCTGGCTGTTTGACTTTGTGTGACTCTGGCATTCTGTTTTCTTCAAAAACATCAATTTTCTCATCTATGAAATGGGGATAATGTTTCCTCCTACTGTGTGAGGATTTAATGAAGCACCATGAGTAATATGCTTAAGAGTTTGCTTGGCACAAAATTAGCACTCACCAAACCCTGGCTCCCCTTCCCCCAAAATAACATTCATTCAACACTCTGGTCAGTTCATATCACAAATGTCTACAGACTTCATCACCTCTCTCCAGCCTTGTGACCACGGTATAGCTCAGGTTCCTAACTGCTGTTCTGCTTCTCCTCTTAATTCTGTCCTTTACCCCAGGGGTCAGCACACTTTTTCTGTGAAGGACCAGATAATAAATGTTTCAGACTTTTAAACTATACAGTCTCTATTGCAACTACTAACTCCCAAATAACCACAGTGGTTCCTAAGCAAATGGCAGGGGTTGGGGTTGTAGCTCATTGGTAGAGCACTTGCCTGACGTGTGAAGCACTGGGTTTAATTCTCAACGATAGATAGATAGATAGATAGATAGATAGATAGATAGATAGATAGATAGATAGATTTAAAAAGAAGAAAAGAAAAGCAGGTGGCGGCCAGTTTGCCTCCCTTGCATCACATAATGTCTGCCTGCACTCACCATGTCACAGCTCTCATGCTGTCATCCCTTGCACAAGTGGCTCACTGCTATACACAGGATACAACTTAAACTCCTCGTCCAGATCTGCCCCTACTCATCTTTTCAGCCTCCTTTCTCAGTTCTTTCTGTTTACCTGCTGACCCCCAGACTCTGCCAGTGAGCCACCTCCTGTGTTGTGCTATTTTTCATTTGATGTCATATACATGTCTTGACCTCCTGCTCAGAAAGTTTCACCCTGCTTTCATTTTTTTGTTAATTTTTTTAGTTGTTGATGGACCTTTATCTTATTCATTTATTTATATGTGGTGCTGAGAATTGAACCCAGTAAGGCAAGTGCTCTACCACTGAGCCACAATCACAGCCCCTCACCCTGCTTTCTTTACCTGCCTAATTTTCCCCCATCTTCAAGGTTCTGCTGGAGTTCCCCCTTGTCTAAGAAGCCTTTCCCACCTGCCTTCCATCTGGGCTGGGTGCCCCTTCCTTCCAGTCTTCCAGTTTTGTATTTATCTCTATGAACTTTTCTGATCTTGTACTGTACTTGTTTACTTAGTTCACATCAATAAAGCCAGAGCTTTTTGAGGACAAAGATCATGTCTTTCATTTTGTGCATGCCCCCATACCAGTCCTTGGTGCATAGTCAGCATTTTAAACAATTGTTTGAATAAAAGAGCAACTTTATTCATTCATTTTTCTTTCTTTTTTTTATTTTTAATTTTTACTTAGGATCAAACCCAGGGCCTTGTACATGCAAGGCAAGCACTTTACTATTGAATTACATCCCCAACCCTAAGAAAAATATATATTTTTTAAAAAATGAAATATCTTAAGATTCAGAATACATGCAAGTAAAATCTTATTTGAGCTGTGGACTAAAATAATACAATTCTGGAGCTGTTTGATATGACGAAGAGCCTCTGGGCACTATGAAATTTAAAATCTTGAAAAATAGAAACATATAAATTAGTATGTTGCCTGGAAATTAAAATACTATCTAAAAAGATTTATGAAAAGATTCTGATACCAAACACTTGCATTCTCCTTGTGCTCACTGGGCAGTCTTTTGTGTAGCTCAGGAATTTTGCCTACATGCTGTCCTTCTCCTCCTAGTTCCTCGTCTCTTCATTATGAAAGACATGGTCAGACGCCTGCAGGAACTACGGCACACTGAGCAGGTGCAGAGAGCTTATGCACTGAACTGTGGGGAGGGCGCCACCGTCAGCTATGAAATTCAGATTCGAGTACTGAGAGAGTTTGGTCTTGCAGATGCTGCTGCAGAGCTCTTGCAGGTAGGACACGGCATCGAATTGTTGAAAAGAGGGAACCTTAATCATCAGTCAGACAGTATATGAGACATCCCAAGGAGTGCCCAGCTGCTGCTTTTTCTTCATACATGCTCTTTCACTGTCTCTGATGTCTTTGACAGGCTGCAGGTTTCTCCTGGTGAGAGGCAGCATGGTAGAGTGGGCTGAGCACAGAGCTGGCTCTGCTCCTTACTAACTGGTTAACTTGGATGAGTTACTTAAGCAGTGAGCATCAGTTTCTTACCCATAAAACAGATTATTGTGAAGATAGAAGGTGCTGTGTGTCAGACAGCTGTGTGTCTGTGTACATAACAAGCATCCAAATGGTGACTGCTACAAAGTTCCATCTCAATAGAGATGGCAAAGGAAGTAGAAAAATCTGAACCTCACTGCTTACTCTCTGGTCACCAGATTTTAGGATAGGCCTACTATCAGATGCTCACTGTCCTTTCCCTTATAAGAAATGTTGTGCATGAAGATTCAAATGCAAGCACGAAAATCATGGAATGAGTGCTTTTTTTTAACCTAGTAGGAAACAAATTCATTTCTAGTAATTACTAACAACAATAGCATTGGTTTTGCAATTAAGATAGGATTTGTGAAGTAGTCTTTTTTTTAATATCTTTTTATTTTATTTATTTGTTTTTTTTTTGTTTGTTTGTTTGTTTTAATGTGGTGCTGAGGATCGAATCCAGGGCCTCGCATGTGCTAGACGAGCGCTCTACCGCTGACCCACAACCCCAGCCCTGAAGTAGTCTTATCATAGCCAGTAAATCAGAGCCTTACATAAAATTTGATTTGATCTGGTCAAGTGGTGCACTTTATTGCCACTGAATCCAAACTCCATTACCTGTGACCCTCTCAAAATGAAAATGTGGCAGTCACCCATTTAGAGGTTCTTAATTTTATTTTTTTGCTGTGGTTTCCATCCCTAGAGTACATAGTCTGGTTTTCTACTCATTTCTATTCCCTTTGCCATTCTAAATTGTCTTAATTTGATATCTTAAATTGTATAAAAATCATTGTTCTCATGTAATGGTTTATCAAAGTCTTAATCCAGTTTGGTTGTATATAATGAGTAAGGAATGGTTATTTAGTGTTATTTCACATAGAGCACATATAGATGTTGTGTCAAAGTTTCTAGGAAGATCCTCAGTTGTATTCCTTTTCTTCCTTTGATTGAATGTTAACTTTTTTCTTAGTAAAACCATATTTGAATTAGGTTTTATTACTTGTTTTTGCTTTATCACATAATGCTGCAAGAAATGACTGACGTGCTTTCTGGAATATTATCTTTTACTTAATGTGGTCTTAGGTATTTCACTTAACTCTCTCAGCCTGTACAATTCCATGTGTGAAATCTCCCTTTTCTTTTTTTTTTTTAATCTAGAATCCTCACAAGTTCTTTCCTGATGAACGTTTTGGGGATGAAAGTCCACTCTTGACAATGAGACAGCCTGGGAGATGTCGTGTTAACAGTACCCCTACTGCAGAAACCATGTTTACAGACCTGGACTCTTTCGTGGCCTTCCATCCACCCTTACCCCCTCCACCCCCTCCATATCACCCCCCCAGCCACCCCAATCCATAACCAACTCAAAGCAGGTTGGAAGCAAAGACCTCCCAGTCAGCACCCTTCACGTTCCTTTTCTTATCCCTGTAATCATTCGTTGTTTCACTCCAGAACAGCTCCTAAAGCTGTTCCTCCCCCAGTTTATCTGCCAGGTGTTAAAGCAGCACCACCTGACTGTACCAACCCCGCAGGACTGGGGAGGCAGACAGTTGCTGCTGCTGCTGCTGCAGCTGCTGCCGCCTCTGCTGCAGTAGCATCTGAGAAACAAATGGTAAGTCAACACTTAAGTCACTTGCCCCAAATCAAAAGTCTGTGGAGTATTAGGAGCTGTTCCCTTGGCTCCAAGAACCCCACTGGGACTCATCTCAGCAGTGCCCAGAAGTGTTACTGGCAGGCTGAAAGTATGCACTTGAGGGGCATGGGGAATAAGAGAAGAAAACTAGTGTCAGCGAATGGGAAAGGACAGGAACCGAGAGACTAGAGGTGTGTGTGGTAGGAGCAGAGAGCATTGTTCTTGTCTGTAAGTCCATCTGCCAATAGCAGGAGGAGAGCAGTGACAGGTGGATCTGTATGCATCCTAATGTTCTGTTCAAGTATGTATCTGGAGTCTCCCTGACTTCTTTCCTATAGGATTTATTATTCTACCAAATGCTTTGGTGAAACAAGAAGGGAAAGTTACTTAGAGCTAAGTGTACCACCAGGACCAGTGTAACAAAGCCTCCCCATTTAGAAAACAGTCAAAGTTAGTCCTCATCCACATCTCCCCAGCTCAGCCATCAGACCCTTGTCTGACGTAGAGCCTCAGGAGCCAGGAAGAGTAGAGGCTCCACATCAGACAAAGATCTTCACCTGGTTTGCACTGCAGAAGAGATTGAACTTACATTTTATGTAATACATTTGAGAAAAACAATAGTGCTTTTTAAGTCTTCCTACTCCGTCACATGCTGTCAGCAGCATTCAGTAGAGAAAAGGAAAGGTAGATCTATTTATTTCAGGAAGACTTCCTTAAAATAGAGCTCATCAGAAGTGATGGGCTGGTACATACCTTGGGTCAGATTATTGTCCTTCCCAACCTTCCTGTCCCTCTCTACCTTGCTCTCCCTGCTGCCCCCAATTCCCCTAAATAAGAGGTTGGTAGTATTTGATAAACCAAATGCCCATTCTGTTGGTCTGGCCCACAGTTCTATAATTACAAAATTCTACTTTATATCTTAAATAACAATTCCTCTAAAAGAATATTGTTGTTGTTGGGTTTTTTTGTTTTGTTTTATTTTGTTTTTTGTACTGGGAATTGAACCCAGGGGTACTTAAACACTGAGGTACATACCTACCCTTTTTTGTTTTTTATTTTGAGACAGGGTACTGAGAAGTTGCTTAGGGCCTTGCTAAGTTGCTGAAGCTAACCTAGAACTTGCAACCTCCCTGCCTCAGTATCCCAAGTTTATGGGATTACAGGTGTGCACCACCACACCCAGCCTCTAAAGGAAATTTATCAGTACATTCATTGTACTCTTGATTATAATCAAAAATTGGAAATAAACTAAATGTCTGATCATAGGAGACTGGTTTAGTGAGTTATGATTTATCAGTATAATGGAATGTTAACACAGTACTTTCAAATGGTGATATCTGAGAAAAACTAGTAGTAGAAATCACTAAATAATATATGAATTATATATGCACTAAAATTACATATGCAATAAATTTTGTGAAAATATATGCAAAGAAAAAAGGGGAGAGAAATACTTCATTATATTAGCAGTGATTATCTCTGTATGGAACGTGTTAGGGGTTTTTTCCTGCCTTTGTCATTTTCTATATCTAAGTATATATTACTTTTATAATCAGGAAACAAAATCAGTGAACATTAGTGGGCCTTTTTTCTTTTTCTTTTCTTTTTTTTTTTTTTTTTTTTAACATTCTCTGTCTCTGTCTCAGTGTACCCAACCTGTGCTGAATGATCTGATGCCAGATATTGCCATGGGAGTATCCACACTGTCACTCAAGGACAGGAGACTTCCAGAACTTGCTGTAGACACAGAAGTGAGCCAGCCAGTTTCTGAAGCAGGACCTGGACCTCCCCAGCATCTCTCGTGTGTTCCACAGAGGCATATACACACTTCTCGGAAAAAACACACACTAGAGCAAAAAACAGATGCTAGAGAAAATCAGCAGGAATACCCGGATTTCTATGACTTCTCAAATGCTGCTTGCAGACCTTCTACTCCTGCTCCTGGCAGACGCACCCCTTCCCCTTCGCAAGGTGGATATTTTGGTCCTGATTTGTACAGCCACAATAAGGCATCACCAAGTGGCTTAAAGTCAGCCTACCTACCTACTCAGACCCCTCCTAAAACCCAGGAAGAAGCCAGGAGAGAATATCCACTTTCCCCTGATGGGCACCCACACAGACAGAAGAGTGAGTCCATACGCCTGGATGTCGTGGAGCAGCCTCCCCAGCGATCAGACTTCCCTTTGGCAGCCCCAGAAAATGCTGGCAATGGTCCAGCCCACATCAGGGGACGAACCACAGTAGAAACCGACTTGACTTTTGGGCTGACTTCTAACAGGCCTTCTTCACACTCTGCATGTGGCTCTGAAGGTCCAGAAGAGCAATCCAGTAGAAGGCTGGCAGACAGTGAGTCCCTGAGCCACGGAGCTCAGAGAAGCACAGATCTAGAAGGAGAAGATTCCATAAGCAGAGGAAGGAGGTCACCCAGCAAGCCAGACTTCCTCTACAAAAAGTCTGCCCTCTGAGAGCAACCTCCAAGTCGCCTGTGCCTGAGATGTGAAACATCCATTCTACGACGCAACCCGACAACTCACTGACCAGTTTATCAGTGCCAGCTCAGTTCCACGTTATTTTATTTTTAGTTTTTGTGTGTATATATGTTTATTACACATGGCATGCTACGAGGGTTATTTTGAATGCTGCATCTGTCTGTTTTATGTTGGAACAATTATGTGGGGAAGCATTTTGAACAGCAAGCAAGCTGGCACTTTTTTTTCCCTCTCTTTACAAACGATGGAATTTTTTTGCACTTGTACATTTATTTTATCTGTGTTGATTTTATATCAGTATGTTAAACTTTATTGCCACATTTAAAGGACTATTTTCATACTTTTTTGCATTTTACCTTTCATCTACCAGTTTCCATGTGCATTGGATTGCACACTAAGATGTATTTTCTTATGAAATAGTTCTGTTTATTTTTAATTATAGAAATTCCAAAGAACAGCACATCAAAATGCTCCTCTCTTTTAAACAGTTGTTTGAGTTCAAAAATCTTCCTGCTCAGTCTCTATAGATCTAATGTCATTCTTTTTTAATAAGTCTTGGGAGCTAGTCTTCATTCCCCCTGTGGGAGTCCAATCAGGGTCCTGAAGTCTTTGGGTTTAGTAAAAGCAGGAAGGAGAAAAGCCCATGGTGCCCAGCCCAAAGCTGTTACTTTACTCACAGTGTGGACACTGTCGGGGTCCCTACAGACCCTAGTGGTACAGATTAGAGTATTGCTCCCTGGATGTGGTTCTGAGGAGATCAGATCCCTGGGAATTAGAAAGCAGTGGAGAGAGGAGAGTCAGCTAAAGGGCACAGCAAAGGGATTTCAGGATTCCTGGCTCTGCGTGTGACTTCCTGAGCTGGTGAAATGACTGCCTGCTGCCTTCAGTTGTCTTGCTTTCTATGGGAAACAAAGGGCTTCAGTCTTATGGATGTAACGTGGTGTTTGTAAGCATACATTTTCCTTTAAATATTTCTCAAAAATGTGTCTGAATTTTAGTGTCCTATAAAAACTTGTATAATGCATAATGCTTTGTCACCAAAAAGAAAAAAAATTGTTGAACACTACATGTCCTACTTGAACTCCACCGGGGATGCTGGTTTAGCATTTACTGAACCACTGAGCACATGAGGTCTCTCTGATCCTCTCCCTTGGAAGGGCAATGTGTGAGCTAAGGACTGTTTTGTTTTGTTCTTACTCTTCAATGTAAATATATTAGTATTTGAGTTTAAATCACTTCAGCATTATTTGACATTCACTTTGTATTTTTACAAACACACACAGCCGTAGCACTTAGAAGAAAAGAGACTTCCTGAACATTCTCTTAAAGGAAGGATATTTGGGAACCTCTTTTCTATGTATGTGTGTATGTGTGTATATATATACATATATATATAATAAAACTATGAATCACTCACACTCACTAAAAAACTATGCAGGGCTAGGGAGCCTTCACAAGCTACCATATAAATGAATTACATGCACTTTGAAGTGATTAGGTTTCTATTGGGTGTCAACAACTCTTAATTTCTCCCAAAACTGTAGTTTCTCTTTCTGGTCTTTTCCTACTTTACCCTGTGGATATACACTCAGGAATAATCTGACATTTTAAAAATTCCTAACAGTAGATAATCTCAAAGATGGCAAACATGTCTGTATCTTCTGTGAGCTGCTGCCGCCCGCTCTGCTGCCTGGCTGGTTAGCTGCTGCTGGTGCATTCAGTGGTTGACCCTGGTGATGTTGCATACTGAGCTCCCAACCTCCAGCGGTCACGTGCATCTGCTGTAAGGTCTGATCGCGTAGCCTTTAAGGCTCCTCTTTTAAAGAGAAAAACAGGATTCTCTCACTTTTGACTTTTAAGTCTTATAATAGATGCTGGTGTCTTCTGAAGCCCACTCTCAGTCTGTCTTCAGAAGCAAACGTTAATTCTATCATCTTCCTCAGTGTGTGTTTATTATACACATGTTGACATGAATTAATTTGATAATTTTAGATTTCTGTTCTACATTGGACTATACATTGCTGGTACTGCAGATAAGAATTAGTAGGCCTAATTTGAATGGGGAAGAAAATTTCATCTCTGACCAATTATTTTGCTTCCCCAGTCTGTTAGAGAGACCACGGTTATTGGTTTTGCTGAAAATTCATTAAATATTCTTTAAAATATAATTATAAAAATTAGTGGCCACTATACATAGTACTACTTGATTTAAGAAGTTTGCTTTTAATAATTTAGCTTATCTGGCTAAACTGTGTATAGAGGGAAATCTTGCTTTAATCTGTGGGATTATGGACTGATGTGACTTGCAGAAGATGAACAGATGTGGTTTTGTGTGCATTAGGCTAGGTGTTGGTGGACTCTTAGTGTATCTTGTGAAGTGTGATTAATAGAGTAGGTTGATAGCTCTGTGCCTCTGGCTTTTGAACCTATCTATTCAATTGTTTCTAATGCTGTACTAAGATAAATGTGAAGTCTGAGTAAGGTTGCTCTCAAAAAAAAGTATGTATAATATAAAATTTAATATACAGGAATTGGCATTTTACTTGGTATAGAAATTTTATGAGAACCAAATCACAAAAATACCAGATCTCATTTTGAGGCCCTGGACAATCAGGCCATTTGGACAATCACTACTTCCAATGCCCACTATGTGTTGAGGTTCGCAAACTACCATGTAGATGCTAGTGCACAGGAGAAGAGTCAGATTAAAAGATGCTGTTGGTCCTTTTCTTATATAATCATCTTAGTTTTATGATTTTGAAAAATAATTTTACTAAGTTGCCTGTGGCCCCTAAAGGGAAAAATTAGCAGCATGAAGAACAAAAACCATTGGAACATCACTAACCCATTAGGCTTTCAGGATTTTTAGTGAGTTCTTTTTTTCTTTTGTGTCCTATCCCCCCAACCCCATCCCCACCCACTTTAGTACTGGGGATTGAACCCAAGGGCACTTAACCACTGAGCCACATCCCCAGCCCTTTTATTTTTTTATTTTGAGACAGGTTCTTGCTAAGTTTTGGGCCTCTCTAAATTGCTAAGGCTGGCCTTGAATTTGCAGTCCTCCCGCCTCAGCCTCCCAGGTCACTGGGATCATAGGCATGCTCCACTGTGCCCAGCTAGTGAGTTCTGTGTTTATTTTTTTGTAGAACTACCTATGAAACTTGACCTAGTCTTGTTTTGGCTTTCTCACAAACTCTGGTTTTCTTTTGACTCGTTGTTCAAGTTCTAGCAGTGGGCACAATCTTGTACATTTGAATGAAGCTCATGCTGCAGAATGTAATGGAGAATCAGCAAAAGCAGCAGAGCTTCGGGGCTTGGTGCTGACCTCAGGTGACATTCTCTGTAGTTGAAAGGTCAGCATTCCTCAGTAACTACCCAGCAAGATTTATATTTTCATAATGGTGAATTTGCCTTTTAGGGAGAAATGAAATACTTGTAAAATTGTCGTCTTGCAATCCTAAGGCATTTGTGTTTTTATCCTAGGACTGAATTAAAAGGGAAATGCCTCTTTGACTTTCGCTTCTCTGCAGTCACTGTTAAAGCCGCAGTGATGGGTGCTCTTCCCGGGTCTGCAGTGGTTCACTTTGTCTACTCTGTGATTCACTTTCAAACCTCATTGCAGATATTCTTAAGAGTCGCCGTGCACACCGCTAGAAGGTGTTTTGCTGTTCTCTCCATGAACACTTTGTATGACCAGTGTTTTAGGGAATGTTGTCTTTGTGCCCTATCAGTTGCAATAGCTGTTGTTGTCATTGTCTGGCAGTCTTTTGGTTTTTTTCCCTCTAGAAAATCCTCAGACTCTGTTTCAGTCTTTCATATTCTGAATAGTATAATGCTGTGGCCATTTCTAAAGAAAGGTTACTTGCAAGTGCGTGTCTTGACAATAACCTCTTGTGTTTGTGTGTTTACGGGGGTTCTAAGATCCCATAAGCGCTGGAAGCTTCCTCGGGTGTACCTGCATGTGACTGTGTGCCTGGGTCACCTGGGCAGAACCCTGCTCTGAGATGGGGTGGCTGAAAGCTGAAGTTCCTGGACTCCACTTGCTGTGTATGTACCACATCTGTACTTGGGGACGGGAGACCTTCTATGCCACTGCATTTCTCGTGGTTGTGCTGTTACTGGTATAAAGTCAAGTGCCTTCAATGCTCAAGGCTCAGAAATTTTTCTTAAACTGATTTCATGTCCTATGCAAGTGTTTTCTACAACCTGCATAACCAGTACTTTGTAAAACTTGTTTACGCTTCAATTGTACATAGTGTTTTTTAAAGAAATATATAGTATTTTTATTTAGGTACCTCCAAACTTGAATTAGTCTGTGTGAAACATTGTAAAACGATACATTTCTCTTTTGAGTACCATTGCAGTTGTACAGAGGTTTTCACTGGTTCTATTTTTCTACTGTTACTGATAAAGCATGTAACACTGACTTTATCCTACATATAGTTGGCATTTCAAATAAATGGCTTGTATAGAACCTGCTGAGTTGGATACAGTCTGTTTTTAGCAGTGGAGCAGACACACAGTCTACATTATAGACAGAGTGGTTCCCCTCAAGGGTGGAATCGGGAGGGGTTCTACAATGATCTTCTGTTTCTGGGATTTCAATCATGCAGAGACGTTTGTTATTTTTATGGGTTTTTTGGAAATCTCACACTTTATTCTGAATCATCAAGTTCATTGTTATTATTTCACTGGGACATTTGTGAGGATTTCATTTGACAAATTTGAACAGAAAGTTACTTGGGCAGGGGTCTCCAGAGGAAGTTTAGCCTTCAATCACGTGCTCTGGGCATCTTGAATGCTCAGTGGTCGGTCACTAGTGAGACAAGATGGATCTGCTGTGCAGGGGGCCTCTGAGCATCAGAGACTTGGCCGAGATACTGAGCCACTTTTCTCTTTTCAACTCCTTAGTATTTTTCAATTGAAATGGGAAGTGGAGTTATGGTCTGGAGTCTAGGGTTCTGGAAAAGATTTCTAATTTCCATTTTTTTTCTAAATATTTATTTACTTTAGTTGTACACAATGTAATGCATTATGTAATGTATTTATGTTTACGTGGTGCTGAGGATCGAACCCGGGCCGCACACGTACAAGGCGAGCGCTCTGCTGCTGAGCCACAACCCCAGCCCCTCTAATTTCCATTTTTAAAAGTTGCTATAAAATAGCTCATTTAAAATGTTTTAATGATTTTATTGACAAGTTTTGCCCAAGCATTTTCACCCTTCATGCCTTGCTAGGCAGTTCTCTGTATTTTGTTACCATTGTAGGGTTAACTGGAGTATCAAGGTCAAATCGGGTTTGTGTGGAGGAGTTTCTTAGAAACCTGAAAAGGGACTGAGGAGGTGGCTCAGTGGTCAGAGTGCTTGCTGGGTTCAATGCCTAGCATTAAAAAATAAGAAGAAATAAAAAGTGGATCAGCCTTCATTTCTGTACTTTGGATTATCCTGAGAAACAAGGATAATGGTGGCTTCCTCACCCACCTGAGCCTCACCTGTCCTCAGGACACAAGGAGATCTTTCTTGAGACCACAGTTCCCACAGTCAAGAGTGTAGAACAGAGGGCAAAACAGGAGACCTTTTCAACTGGCTGGAAATGACTTTTGTCCTAAGAACAACCAACACAGCACAGAGTAGTATTGAGGCTAAGGGAAGGAGTAGCTTGAAGCAGCCCAGGGGTGGGAGAACGGAAGGAGAAAGGCTGCAGTCAGAGCCAAGCACTGATTTTTTTTTTTCCTTTAAACCTTTGATGAATTAGGTATTACCATTACTACTCCGTGAATCAAGTACTATTATTGGTGTCATTTCACACAATAGAAAAACCAAAGCTCTGAGGTCCTAGGGACCTCATCCCAGCTAGAGAGTTGGCAGGGCCCGGCTCACCCAGCCTTCTGAGCTCCGGACACCGGATCCCTGCACACCGCAGTTCTGGTGGGGTGGGGCGGGGTGGAGCAGGTGCAAGCAGGGTGTCCAATTTGTTCATGATACCCCTCACCTGGTCCCCCCACGCCATGTGAGACCGAGGCAGAACTGAACAAGACAGTCACCATCCCACCCTTAACGGTCAGGGTGTCCAGGGAGAAGAGACTATGGAGGACTATGGAGAGAAGGCTGGGGTCTGACAGGCCTAGGGGCAGGAAGGCTTCAGGGTAAGGCCGCTCGGGCCCAGATGAGCAGCAGCCAGGGCAGGGTGGAGGCCAGAAGGGCTGAGCCCAGAAAGACGGCGGGGCCCAGCTGGACTACGTGGTGGATGGGCTGAGGGGTTTGAGGTTGGCCGGAACGGCACCACAGCAGCTGCGACAGGATTTTCAGCAGGGCATCTTGAATCAGATTTGCTTGTTCTAAGTCACTGGCCAAATTGAAGAGAAGCAGGAGTGGGTTCAGGAAGCCCAGGAGCCAACCAGGGTGAAGCTGCAAGTAGCCAACAAAGAGGGCCAAGTTGGGCCAGGACCAGGTACCATGCCTCATGGCATGGTGACTGGGGAAGGGTGGAGGAGGCCATCCAGGGAAAGATGAACTGAATGTGGGCCGTGTTCGATGGGCAGCGATTGCTAGGCATCCGGCTACCTGGCAGTCAGAGGAGGGCCACGTACACGGGCAACAAGTAACCCTGGGAGTCCATACTTTTAGGACAGGGCTGTTGAAAGGAGGGCTCGGATGAACTTGGAAGAACTCCACCCTTCCTGGGCCCACTAGACGGAGGTGCTGGCCCAGGCAGCCTGATGACAGAAAGAACCAGCAGTAGTGGCCAGAAGGTAAGAGGGACTGTAAGTGGCAGGGACATGACCTTCAAGGTAGACACAGAGAAAGAAATACAGTGCGTGCATATGCTCCTGTGTGTGGAGAAGAGGAAAGGGAGAGAAGACAATGAATGTATATACGTGAATAATTTTGCAGTCTGGGCTGGGGACACTTTCAACTGTACTTTCTGTACTGGTTCAATCTTGTGTGCGTGTGCTGAGGATGGAACCCAGGGCCAAGCATGCTGAGCACGTGCTCTACTACTGAACTAAACCCCCAGCCCCTGGTTCAGTTTTCAAATGATGTATAACTTTTTTCAAGTCGAAGGTCAGAGACAAAGGATCGATTCCTCCCCTCCCCAGAAGTGAACTGTGGCTGCTGCTCAGGTTTGAAGGACCAGGCCCTGGAAGGCTTTGGGTCAGCTCCACGGGCACAGGGAATGGGCATGCTAGGAGTGGAGTGGTGGCGGGCTGGGCAGAGAGGCTACATAAGGCAGGTGGAAATTGGAATGGGAGAAAGTGGAGGTGGCCTGTGTAGACCACCAGCTCAGAGTGGAGAGGAGGATCCTGGGGGTGTCCCAAGGGGTGAAGAATTGACAGCAGTCGAGGGGAAGCTGGATGGTATCATTAGGCCCCAGCCCACACCTGCTGGTCCCCACAGGCCTGTCATGAAGGACTGTCACACACTTAGGGCTTTTTGCACTAGAAGACTCTTGAGGTCAGCTCAGCCTCATCTGTTCTCAGGGACTCTCTTAGTTCCTACCTGAAGCTACTTTATGAGATCATGAATCGTTCAGCAATAGCTGCCAGTTTGTTTTAGGATCCTCTGGGGAGCACTTGTCAGGTCCAGTCATAGTTTCCAGAATCTACCATCCCCTACCTACAAAAGCAAAGAATTGAGATGATTGGTCCTTTGTAGGGTTTGGGCCCCTGTCCTTTTCTTTTCCTTTCCTTTCTTTTCCCCTCCCTCCCTCCCTTCCTTCCTTCCTTCCTTCCGTTATAGATGGACACGATACCTCTGTTTGTTTGTTTGTAGGTGGTGCTGAGCATCAATCTCAGTGCCGCACACATTCTAGGCAAGCGCTTTACCCCACAACCCCAGCCCCTCTGTCCATTTCTTGGTCATGCTGCCCAGAGGGCCAGTAGCATGCACGTCCACTGGCCACTCCTGCAAGCCCTGTCAAAGCCCCAAGGTCCTCCCGGCGCCCTGT
Source organism: Tamias sibiricus (assembly GCA_025594165.1). Classification (NCBI taxonomy): domain Eukaryota; kingdom Metazoa; phylum Chordata; class Mammalia; order Rodentia; family Sciuridae; genus Tamias; species Tamias sibiricus. The sequence goes on from CM046659.1 coordinate 16,944,362, forward strand.
CTCGCTTCTTTTTTTTTTTTTTTTTTTTTAATATTTATTTATTTACTTTAGTTGTACACAATGCAATGCATTTATGTTTACGTGGTGCTGAGGATCGAACCTGGGCCGCACACGTGCAAGGCAAGTGCTCTGCCGCTGAGCCACAATCCCAGCCCTGTCTCGCTTCTTTGTGTCTCTCCGATCATGGATTGTAGCAGGGCTTGGCGAGAGAGGACGGAGGCCAGGAAACTGGTAGGAGGAAGGACCTGTCAGGCGAGGACCATCGGGGTGCCCGCAGGGTCCTGCCTTTACCACTAGAGGCCATGGTGCCTGGGGTAATGATCCCAACCCTCAGCTTCCTCAGTCTTAGGATGGAGATGACATAGTTCTCTTCCTGAGCGCTGATTCCGGACTTCACATCTTGGTCACCCTGAGCTACAGGTCTTATTCCTGTTCTTGGGAAGAAGGGCCTCACAGGGCTGCTGCAGGCAGGCTCTGTGACACCTGTTGACATTTGTGCTCTCCTCCTGGCCCCTCACCCTTCAACCTGTGCACCCACATAGACAGCCCCCACTTCTGGAATCTTCTACTGGCTGAAGGAGCCTATAATCAAGGAGATAGCTAAAGATTGCGGTTAGCTGAGAGCCATAAAAGATGTTCTAGTTTCCACCTGATAGTAATACATTATTCAAAGAATCTTTGTATGCCCGTGAACACTGCGTGACGCACCTGTAAGCTCGAGCTGTAAGCACCTGTCCTTGTTAAAGCTATATGTATATAAACTGGGTGAGTTTGGTTAGTGTGTGTGGGAAGAAGAAGAAGGTGGTGGTTGGAGTTAGAGCTTTTGGAGTGATTGCTGGAGCCGGAGAGAGAAGAAGAATAAAAGACCTTTTTTCATTTTCATCCTGCCTCCGAATTTTCCTGCGGCCTTTGTTGCTCCAAGCGGTTTCCGCTTCAGCCAGCAACAAATGGTGGCCTGTAATTTGGCGGCAAGGTAAGAAAAAAAAGAAAATTTAAAAATATGGGAGCGAATATAACAAAAAGTTGGTTTGTAAAAGCCACGAATGAAATTTTTGATATCGAGAACTCAGAGGATAGTGAGAAAAGTGAACAAGAAAGCATATCCTCTGACTCAGTGGAGACCAGCAAGGAGAGTAGTAATGTAAATTCAAAAGTAAGAACTGCAAAAGCCATCAGAAGCTTAATAAAATTAGCTGAGGAGTATGTACTCTCCTTAGAAGCTGAAACTCAGGATACTAGTGAAAGTGATAATAGTAACAAGGAGCCAAACCATGAGAGTACGGTCTCCTCCACTGAGCCAGTTAGGAATTATGAAGCTAGTAGTGAGGAGGAATCAAAAAGCGATTCGGGGAGCACAGTCTCCAATAAAAAGAACAAAAAGAAATTAAAAAAGAGAAAAGACCGTCAAATAGAGGAACCACTAGTGCCCTCTGCTCCTTCATGGGTAGAATACCTAACAGAAACAATAAGGAGTATTGATCAGAGTGTACGTGCCCTTGAGGTAGAAATTGGCGGCCTTTCTGAGCGCTTATACACTCTCGAACAACATAGACCGCAGGAGCACCTAGAACTGCCAGTATTTCAAAATGAAGAGGGACAAAGGTATCCCGAGTCCCTAGACTTTAAAACAATAAAGAATTTTAAAGAGGCGGTAATGACCTATGGGCCTCAAGCTCCGTTCACATTAAGTATGATAGAGTCACTTAACACCCTAATCTTAGCCCCCTCAGATTGGAAAAGTCTATGCAGAGCAGTACTAAGTGGGGGACAATACCTAATCTGGAAAACTCAATTCCAGGAACTTTGTTCAGAAATAGCAAAGAGAAATGCTGCAGCAGGTTTCCCTCAACGCAATATAGATATGCTCACAGGGGAAGGTCAGTTCCCGAACTACAAAATCAGCTACAATACGATCCCGGTGTGTATGCCCAGATACACACTGCAGCTGTGAAAGCCTGGAAGACAATCTCAGGCACAGGGGATCTGCAAGGCAGCCTATCAAAAGTTATACAAGGGCCTAACGAACCTTACGCTGATTTTGTAGATAGACTCTTAAAAACAACATCTAGAGTTTTTGGCGAAGTCGAGCAAGCTATGCCTTTAGTTGTCCAATTAGCGTACGAGAATGCTAATAAATATTGCCAGGATGCAATAAGGCCATGGAGAAGTAAAAAAGACTTATCAATTTATATCAGACTGTGCAAAGACATTAACGAGGCTGTTATCACAGGCAACGTAATTGCTGCAGTGATGAAAAATTCCTCCCCTCAAAATTCCCAAAGGATTCAACCTAGAACAGGATATTCCAGACAAAAGTATTATAATCAACCAAGATATGCTAAGCAATATCCCCCAAGGGTAATAAGATCAAATTCATACCGCGCTCCAGGCCGATGCCCCAGGTGCAAAAAGGGTATACATTGGGCCAGTCAATGCCATTCCAGATATGATATATATGGAAATGATTTATCAAGGATTTCAAAAAACGGGGCACGGGGCCCAATGCCCCGGGGCCCACAAATGTACGAGGCACTAGAGGAGGAATGCGCACTAGAGGAGGAATGCCCTCAGATCCAAATGATTCCTCATCACAATCCCTCCTACCCATTAACTCCCTTATCAGAGGGACAAGAGGAAGTGCAGGATTAGATCTCTGTTCTACTGCCCGGATGGTCCTGACACCTGAAATGGGGGTTCAGCTGATTCCTACGGGAATCAGGGGACCTCTCCCTTCAGGAACTGTGGGACTAATCCTTGGGCATAGTTCCAAGAGTTTATTAGGCTTTAATGTTATACCAGGGGTTATTGATTCAGATTATAATGAAGAGATTAAAATAATGCTAAGTACACACAGGGGCATCATCTCCGTAAATCAAGGAGACAGAATCGCACAGCTGCTCCTCATTCCCAGTCTCCATAGTTCTTTTAAAAGCATGCCACAAAATAGAAATAGCAGAGCATTCGGTTCCACTGGTTCAGGACCTATGGCTTTCTGGGTACAGGATTGTTCACAGAGGCCGATGTGCAAATTAAAAATTCAAGGTATAGAGATGGAGGGGCTGATTGATACAGGAGCTGACTCTTCCATCATAAATCTACAACAATGGCCTAAGCACTGGCCTCTACAGAAAGCCTCAACCAGTTTAAGAGGCTTGGGATATAGTAATACCCCAGCACAAAGTGCTGTAATCTTAAATTGGCAAGACAATGAAGGCCATACAGGAACATTCCAACCTTATGTTTTAAACAGCTTGCCAGTTAACCTATGGGGAAGAGATATCTTACATCAAATGGGGCTACACCTAGCAACCAAGCCTGCAGGTGTTAAGAATAAAAATCCTAATCATAATAAAAAAGGCAAAGGACATTTTTTCTAGGGGCCACTGAGAAAACAATTTTAAAAATACCATGGCTCTCTAATAAGCCAGTTTGGGTCCTCAGTGGCCCCTATCCAAAGAAAAATTGCAAGCGGCCCATCAATTAATTAAAGAACAATTAGAAGCAGGATACATAGAGCCTTCCACCTCTCCCTGGAATTCTCCCATATTTGTAATTAAGAAAAAATCGGGGAAATTGAGACTATTACAAGACCTAAGACAAATTAATAAAACAATGCAAATTATGGGACTACCCAACCTGGACTTCCTAATCCTGTAGCTATTCCAAAAAACTATTACCTTATAACTCTTTTTTTTTAAATATTTATTTATTTACTTTAGTTGTACACAATGCAATGCATTTATGTTTACGTGGTGCTGAGGATCGAACCCGGGCCACGCACATGCGAGGTGAGCGCTCTGCCGCTGAGCCACAACCCCAGCCCCTACCTTATAACTCTTGATATAAAGGACTTTTTCTTTTCCATTCCCCTACATCCTCTGGATGCCCCCAGGTTTGCTTTTTCAATTCCTTCTATCAATAATAATGGCCCTGATAAAATATATCAATGGAAAGTATTGCCGCAGGGAATGGCAAATAGCCCTACAATGTGCCAGCTATATGTGGACAGAGCTATACAGCCCATTAAAAACAAATATCAAGACCTCATGTGTCTAGACTACATGGACAATGTTTTATTAGCTCACCCTAATCAAAAAATCTTATTTAATATATTTAGTGAAATAACAAAAAATTTTTAAAAAAATATGGATTATATATAGCAGAAGAAAAAGTTCAAAGCAGATCACCTATACTATATTTAGGCTTTAAAATCATGGATACTTTTGTTAAACCCCCAAAAATTCTAATAAGTAAAGAACATTTGACCACCCTCAATGATTTCCAAAAATTATTGGGAGACATTAATTGGCTTCGCCCTACATTAAGCCTCACTACTGGACAATTAAAACCTTTATTTGATATCCTTCGCGGGAACCCTGATCCATCCTCACCACGAACATTAACTCCTGAGGCCAGGAGAGCTCTAAAATTAGTAGAACAGGCCATTGAAAGATCCCATTGCGATAGATTTGATTTTGCACAACCACTAATATTGATTATTATTCCTTCACAATATACTCCAACAGGAGTATTTTGGCAACAGGGACCTATATTATGGATACATTTGCCTGTCTCTCCTAAAAGTACAATTGAGTCTTATACCTCCATGGTGGCTAAACTTATTCTTCAAGGACTTAAAACCTCTACTAAGCCGGGCGCGGTGGCGCACGCCTGTAATCCCAGCACTTTGGGAGGCTGAGGCAGGAGGATCGCGAGTTCAAAGCCAGCCTCAGCAATGGCGAGGCACTTAAACTCAGTGAGACCCTGTCTCTAATAAAAATACAAAAAAGGGCTGGGGATGTGGCCCAGTGGTTCAATCCCCGGTACCAAAAAAAAAAAAAAAAAAAAAAAAAAAAAAAAAAAAACCTCTACTAAAATATTTGGAATTCATCCCGCTACTATTATTACTCCTTATTCATCATCACAGGTTGAATATTTGTGCTTCAATGATAATGATTGGGCTATAGCTAGATGCTCTACTTCTGCAAATTTTGACAATCATATTCCTAAATCTCCTATACTGTCCTTTTGTATCAATCATCCTATCATATTCCCACAGGTAATAAAAAATCAACCCATTCCTAAAGCATTTAATGTATTTACAGATGGATCCTCTAACGGTACTACTGCAGTAGTCACTCAAAATGAAAAAAATTATTCATATCACTAATCAAAAATCAGCTCAATTAGTGGAACTCAAAGCTATAATAATAGCTCTGGAAAATTTTAAAGAACAGCCTATGAATATTTTCTCAGACAGCCACTATATTGTACATGCTGTCCCTAAATTGGAGCTAGCAGGTCCAATAGCACCACATACTCCAGCTTTTAAACTGTTTTCTCAAATCCAAAATCTCCTATGGCAACGAAAAGAACCTTTATTTATAGGTCACATAAGAGCTCACACTAATCTGCCTGGTCCTCTCCATGAAGGTAATCAAAAAGCTGATGCCCTCACTAAAACAATATTTATATTTACTACAGTACAACAAGCTACTTTATTTCATTCCCAGTTCCATGTTAATAGCACTACCTTAAGACAAAAATTTAAAATCACAAAAGAACAAGCTCGTAGAATTGTAAAAGAATGTCCATCTTGTGTAACACTTTTGCCCAATCCACATTATGGGGTTAACCCACGAGGTTTGATGCCCAATCATTTGTGGCAGATGGATGTCACACATGAGCCAAGTTTTGGAAAATTACGATTTATTCATGTCACCATAGATACATGCTCAGGCATGATTTTTGCTTCTTTACATTCCGGAGAAAAAGTTAAAGAAAGATACTATATCTCATTGTCTGCAAGCTTTTGCTGCATTGGGCATCCCCAAAATGCTTAAAACAGATAATGGCCCTGCATATACATCCACATCCTTTAAACAATTTTGTACAAAGTTCAATATTATCCACAAAACAGGTATCGCTTATAATCCTCAGGGACAAGGAATAATTGAAAGAGCAAATCGGACACTTAAAAATATGTTACTAAAGCAAAAAGATGGAAACTGGAAAAATCCTAAGGACAGATTGGCAGTTGCCCTGTTTACCCTAAATTTCTTAACTTTAGATTCTAATGGACATTCGGCTGGAGATAGACACTGGAACCCACACCAACAACATAAACCTTTGGTTTACTGGAAGGATGTTCTCTCAGGTACATGGAAGGGTCCAGACCCAGTATTAATTTGGGGATCTGTTTGTGTTTTTCCAAAGCCCAATCCTCTCCAATATGGATACCATCTAGGTTGATAAAGCAGGTACAAAGTCAAAAGGATCAAGACGAAGTTATTGAGGAGTCTAGATTGAATAAACAAGTACAAAATCAAGAGGACCAAAATGAAGGTATGGAGTGATTCCCTTAAGAGTCCTCCATTAAATTTACAACTTAAATTTCATCTTCCCGGCCGGGACAAGAAGATCTCTCTTCAGTGTATACACAATTGTATTTTTTTTTCCTTTATATGTCTTTATGTCTGTGCATTTGTCTAAGTTTCATGTTAATGTGATGTCACAAATATATGTTTATATGTGCGTCTGTCTAGTGTGACATCACAAATAATTAAGCGCTTATGAAAAAAAATATAGGTAGATAGATATAGATCCAAATAACGTTAATTAATTTAAGCTTAGAATATTCTAATTAGATAATCAATAGATAGATAGATATTCATATAAGTTCAGAATATTCTAATTAGATAATCAATTATAATGATAATCAATTTTGATTTATAGTTGTCTCCAGGACTTCTCTTCAGCTGTGAATATGTTTAATGTTGTATAACCTGATATTTTGGTGTTCCGACAGAGGATCGTTTATTTGTTATTAACTTCATTTGTTTAATAGCTGATTAATTTGAATTATTTTAACAGGTATAGGATTGCTGTGTATATAGAGACTCGAGGATTCCAGCTAACAAATTATTTTTCCAAAGTGCCTTTAGCTTTTCTTTATCTTTAATGCAGTAAACACCCTCAGTTTCTCTTTGATTATTTCTGAATGTGATATTTTGCCAGCTTATGTTTGTGGGAGCTTAAGCAGCAATGTGTGTGAACAGAGATCAACTTTTATTTTCTACTCTAATAATTCTTTTTTTAGTTTGATAGCTCACCTTTTGATCTCAGTGCTGGAATAGCACTGCCTTTCCCTTAATAATGGATGCTTGAGTTTTTAGGTAGCGGGCCCTGAAGATTTGCAGGTGGAAATGTCTAGACATAAAAAAGACAGCTGCTGCTACAACTGCAGGGACCGCGGTAGCCGCAAGCATCCCTGCTGCTCAAGCATCAAACAGCCTCACCAGCAGTGTGGCCTCTGCTCTGCATGCATGGGGCCTCCTGAATCTATGTGTTATAACTTATGGGCATTTTGATTTTCCATTATTTTGGGACATTACAGGACAATGCCTTGCGGGTATTTGTCTAAGAGAACTCAGTGCGTTACTTGATGAAACTAAGGGCAGCTGATTCGCTTAAAGAACTTGATACGCTATGGAAACTTGGCTCCTCAGCAGTAGGCTTACCACCTTAAAGCCGCAGCATCTCCTAAAAATTGGACGGCTGTTAGTCAACACACAGTCGATCCTGAAGGGCTCTATTGGATGGCTGGTTAGCCTATGACGGGTAAGATCCCCAGAAGGGGACAACCTAAGACACGGCACAGTCGCACGGGACAGTCTAATGTGGCCGGCATGTCAACCTAAGCCAGGAGTCAGGACAGCCTCGACTCCCATGACGGGTAAGAATGTCGGTTGCACATGGACGTCCTAGAACATCCCCTCTTTTAAAACTAAAAGGGGGAAATGAAGGAGCCTATAATCAAGGAGATAGCTAAAGATTGCGGTTAGCTGAGAGCCATAAAAGATGTTCTAGTTTCCACCTGATAGTAATACATTATCCAAAGAATCTTTGTATGCCCGTGAACACTGCGTGACGCACCTGTAAGCTCGAGCTGTAAGCACGTGTCCTTGTTAAAGCTATATGTATATAACTGGGTGAGTTTGGTTAGTGTGTGTGGGAAGAAGAAGAAGGTGGTAGTTGGAGTTAGAGCATTTGGAGTGATTGCTGGAGCCGGAGAGAGAAGAAGAAGAATAAAAGACCTTTTTTCATTTTCATCCTGCCTCCAAATTTTCCTGCGGTGTTCGTTGCTTCAAGCGGTTTCCGCTTCAGCCAGCAACAACTGGCTACCCCATAAATGCCTCCCCACCCTCTGTGACTGAACTAAGAACAAAGATTCTTCCTCTCCCTCTGTGCTCTGGCAGATGTACTCAAACTGAAACTGCGGAGGGTGCCTTGGGTAGTCCAGGTGACCCTGAGAGGCAGTCAGCTGACTCCTGCCTGCCGCCCGGCTCTCCTCCTGCCTCCCCGCCCCAGGTCACTCCTCCATAACCCAAAGGAAACAAACAACTTCAGGCAGGGACTGCCCCAACTTTGGGGCCTCAGACCAACGTAATGACCAATGTAATGTCACCTACCTCTCCTGCCCGCGCTGCTCATCCCACCTCTGTTCATCCTCGAACAGCTGTCACTCTGTCACCATCCACCCCAGCTGTGGAGCCACCTTAGGAATCTCATTGGGCCACGTGGGTCTCAGATCAGCTCCTAGACCAACACCCTCCCTGCCCCTCCCTCCGCGTGCCCCCACAAGCTGCTGCCACAGCTGCCTAAGCACCCCATTGTCCCCATCCCCACCCCCCACCTCGGCCCACCACACACACCAAGCTCTGGCCAAGGGCACCAGCTAATGACCTTCATATCGTTGAACTCAGTGGACATGGTCCAGAGGCAGCTGCCCACTCTCCTTTTCCTTCCATCAGGCCCCTCCTGCCTCTCAGGCCGCACCCTCCCTGGCTCCTGTGTGAGAACGGGAAGGAGCCGAGGGCGAGGCACAGATTGCGAGCTCGGCTGGGAACCAGGTGCCCCAAGATGGCGTAGCCTGGGGGTCTGCAGCAGGTATGTCCTGGAGTCCTGGTGCTCAGGGTCAGGAGTCCGCATAACCTCAGAGAAAGCCGCCTTGTCCACAGTCAGCTCTTTCAGAAATGAAATGGCAGAGGATCTGTCTTACATTTTTGTCTCATTTCTACGTTGGTTTAGAATTTATTTAATCTCCACCGACCCTTTTCCTGGCACTCAACGTGGGCCCTAACAGCATGACACCTGTGGCCCAGCAGCGCCAGGCTCCCGGGCCTCCTCCTATCTCTCTGGAGCTCCTCGTCCTCCTCTTTCTTCTTCCCTCATTGGTGTTGGTTCCCTGGCATCTGCCTGAGCCCTTTCCTCCTCGCTTTTCATGTGCCGCAGGAGGTGAAGAGCTCCTTCCTTCCCAAGGCTCAGTGACCATGGGTGCGGCTAACACCTCCAGCCGTCTGATGCCCAGCAAGTGTCTCCCAGGAGCATCCTGGCTCCTCCTCCACCGGACCTGCACCACAGTAGGGCTTTGCCAGTCACGTGCTGTCTGTGCCCCGAGGCAGACGTTCCTGTGCCCAGTTTCCTGCCAGACTCCCAAGGCGCTACATACTGGCTACCAAGGACTCTGGGGGGTTCTCTGCCCCCACGATGTCCTCCATGCCTGTCCAGGCAGTCAGCAGCCCCCGGTGAGTTGTGGTGGGGCCTCTGCATGACCTTCAGCCCCTCAGGCGCCCTGCTTGGCCTTTGTCTTCCTCTTCAACCATCCTTACAGGCCTTCGCCTTCCTTGAGACTGAGCAGTGGTTGTAGAACCCATGACCCCACAGGAGAGGACCCACGCCCAAGAGGCCAGGTGAAAGTGACAGGATGTGATCTAGGTCTTGCCCAGCTCTGAGTCACCAAACCTCAGACGCTATGACAAAAACTGCACCACCACCCCCACCCTGCCTAGGACAAGCAGGGATTATAAAGGGACGCTGTTGCTCCAGGTGCCCATAGATTCATTTTGAATCTTGTGGTGTGCCTCCTGTACCATGGAGAACAGGGGACAACAGGAGCCACTCCTGTTTACAGGCCGCTTGGTGCGGAGTGTTTGCATTTTCAAGATACTTCCAGCCTGATTATCCACCCGTTCAGCGGCCTCTACAAAAACCCCTCACCAAGCCAGGCACGGTGGCGCACGCCTGTAATCCCAGCACTTGGGAGGCTGAGGCAGGAGGATCACGAGTTTAAAACCAGCCTCAGCAATGGTGAGGCACTTAGTAACTCAGTGAGACTCTGTCTCTAAATAAAATACAAAAAAGGGCTGGGGGTGTGGCTCAGTGGTCAAGTGCCCCTGAGTTTAATCCTCAGTACCAAAAAAAAAAACCTCACCAGATTGTAGCTAAGAGGCCTGGGCTCTGCCAGCACCTTGCTCAGTTACCTTGAGCTAGTCTCTGCTCTCTGGGCCTCAGTTCCCTCACCTCTCAAGTGGTGACAACACTCAGTGGGCACCCACTCTGGGCCCAGCACTGATCCCCACACAACCCAGGGAGAGCAGAAACGTCATTGTTCCTCAGGAAACTGAGGCACAGGGCAGAGCCAGTGAGATTGCAAGCAGGTCTACCCAGCCCCCAGGGGGGATTCTCTCCACCACACACTGTACCCTACCCTTGTCACGGAGTTGAGGAGAGGGCCAGGGGGTCGGTGGTCTTACCACGTAGAAAGGACTCCCACTCACCCTGCCCCTCTCTCAATGGAGCAGCGTCGGCCTCGCCTGGGCCCTTCCCCCAGCTGAGCCACCAGCCCTGCCCTTGCTGCCGGGAGAGCCCAGGCTCTGCCGCCCGCAGCAGCCACGGTCCTGGCACCAGCGTCTGCAGGGAGCCCGGGGGCTTCCGCTTGCTGATGAGCCATGATGGTGGGGTGGAGGGTGGGGTGGCCCCTTCCCTTCTGCTTCCCATCTGAGTGCCCATGTGTCATCAGCCACCACCTCATCCTGCTTCCACCTGCCTCACTGCCACTGTCCCCTCGTCCCCTGTCTGATACTCCTGAAGTGCAAAGGTAGGTGTGACCTTCTCCCTCTGGGTCACCCTCCATACCCAGAGTCACTCAGGGGGCAGCTGCGCTGGTCATGCTTCTGGAAAGGTTTAGAAAAGCCTATGATGCTGGAAGAGTCCAATTCTGTCCTTGAGTTAATTCACCAAAACAAAACCCAAAGAGACAGCCTCCCTCTTGCCCCAGGGCAGCGATGGCATCCTTCCACCTGGGTGGAAGCTGTCAGTCTCCTCCTAAGGCTGCCAGGTGCCCACCTCGGGGAGGCTAGGCTGGTGGAGGAGAGCTGGCGCCTGGGGTCAGGTGCACTGCTTTTCTCCAGGTGACACTGACTAGCTGGGGAACCCCAGCCTTGCTGAGCCTCAGTATCCACACTTACAAAGTAAGGCTGGACAGTCACCTTCCTCGTGTCATTGGTGAAAATCAGTGAGGTGACGCAGGCGCTCCCAGCCACGGACACTCGGCAGGCTGTGGGTGCATGAAGGAGTGCTCCTGTCGGTGTACTTGACAAGCAGTGGGGCACCTGTCACATCACAGCGCCACTGCCACCGCTGCTGCCAGCTTTATGAGTGGGGAAGCCTAACTGGCTTTACGGTCTGGTGGGGCAGATGCCAAGCAGATGAGCCCTCCCAATGTCATTACCAACTGGGCTGGGTGCTACTCCACAGCAGAACGGGGATTTGAGTATCAGCCACATCACAGGGTCAGTCATCTCCGCCCAAAGTTAAGAAGTCACTGAGGGCGGATTAGGGGGCAGGAAAGCCTCAATCTGCAGCCTTTGACCTGCAAAGAGACCAAGGAGGGAAGCTGGGGAATGGAATCAATGACTTGTGACTCTGGCTTTTGTTGAATAAACTGTGTGGAGGTGACGTCATCATTCTGAAGTGGGTCCTGTTCCCCGTTGGTCCTGTTCTGTCTATAGCCCCAAGTCTGCTCCCTGGGGCAAGGTTTTCCTGAGGTGGGTCCTCTGATGGTCACTCCACCACTGTGCACCTCTGCTGGCCTCTGACACTGGGAACCAACTGGTTGCGCTTGGAGCAAAAAAGGACATAATATGCAGAGCCCAGGCCACTGTGACCCCAGCCTCAGGGTGCCCAGGACTCTCCCCACCCAAGGGGCCTATCTTATTTCACAAACAGCACTTGCTGTGGAAAGAGACCAAATAAATGGGTTGGTTGTAGACCTTTTCAGTTTGGCTCATGATACTGCTGGTCAGCTGGGCTTAGGAGCCTTAGGCCTAAGGCAACATCCTAGGGAGGTCAGGATGCTGGTCTGTGAGGGAGAGAGGCAGTCGCAAGAGGAGGAGAAGCCCAGGTGGGAGTCTCAAGTGAACAGTCATGGCAGAGCAGCCACCCAGGTGCTAGTGAGCTCCGTAAACAGCATCTCTCTCACCAAAGCAGAAGCACTGGGAGAAGGCCTGAGCCAAGATATGGCTAGAAAGCTTCTGGCCTTTGTCCTAGGAAACATCAAGGATTGGGAGAATTAGTTGAGTGCAATGAGGTAATGAGAACTCGAGTCCAAAAGCAGAAGCTAGGGAACTGTACTAGTATTCCTTACTAGTACACAAGCTTCAGGTGAGGTTTGACCCAGCACTCAATGCCCATATCACTAGACTTGTTTCTTTCTCTTCACCTTCCAGGATGTTGAGTCCTTGAAATTGGTTTCTCTAGTGTTCATAAGCTTCATGCTTGTGGCTGGAAGGAGGTAGAGGGCAACAGTCTAGCCAAAACTTGGGGCACTGTCAGTAAAGGCATGGAGGCATGGAAGTTGTGTCCAAGCCTAGGGTAGGCCTCCTAGGAGCCTCATCTGCAGAGGGAGGACTCTGGTTTCCAGAGATGAGGCTGGAGAAACATCTCTGATCCCTTTCAACCTGGGGGCCCTATCAATGGAAGTATGAAGCACCCTATTATCTCAAGCCCATTTCTAGTCACAGAATTCCTAGGATGGAAGGGGCAAGAGTGAGGCACCATTAGGGATCAGTGCTGGAAATACCCCCAGACCATAGCTTGCAAGTGGCCACAGCTATAAGGTAACCTCCCCAGCAAGGGCGCAGCCTCCCTGGCTTCTAGATCTGCTGGGGAGCTTCCTTTATTTCCATGTTCCCCAGATGACACCACTCTTCCATGGGGGACTGGATTAGGCTACCTTTGGTCCTAGAGTTACTGGACTTGCTCCTTCAGTTTTTTTCTGCTCTACTAGGGTTCTTTAAGGGAGCAAGGGCTGGATTTTCTGGCATAGATGATTGCACAATCCACAGGCTGAGCAGCCACCTCAGGGCTGCCATTCACCTAAGTTTAACTCGCCATGGGTGACAACCACACTTGTAGAACATGTAAGGAGCCGGGCGCAGTGGCGCACGCCTGTAATCCCAGCACTTTGGGAGGCGGAGGCAGGAGGATCGCGAGTTCAAAGCCAGCCATCAGCAATGGCAAGGCACTTAGCAACTCAGTGAGACCCTGTCTCTAATAAAATACAAAAAAGGTCTGGGGATGTGACCCAGTGGTCGAATGCCCCTGAGTTCAATCCCCAGTACCACAAAAAAAAAAAAAAAAAAAAAAAAAAAAGAACATGTAAGGAAGCAAGAGTCAGGGGAGGCCAAAGATGGGCTTTCTTTTCTTTTCTTGGCTTTAACTCTGGGGCTCTAAAGATCCTTCAGCCTCAGCCTCCCAAGTGCTGGGTCTACAGGGGTGTGCAGCTGCACCCAACCATATTTACTTGTGAAATAACAGAAACCATGTAGGTGACTTCAATTCTTCCATAGGCTGTGAACCCCTGGCTCTCTCATTCTGCCTCAGCAGGGCCTGGACATATTGCCCTCAGTCAGAACCCAGCCCACTGCTTTGCTCTGTTGTTCTAGACCCATCCCAGGAGCTGCTGGAAAGCCAAAGGGTGAAGGATTTCTGCTGCAGACCTCAGATCAGGCCACATGCTATAGAATGGCACAAGAATGATGAACAACCTCACCTTCTGAATGGTCCCCCTGCTTTGAGAGCAGGAGTCCAGGACAGGAAGGCTGTTGGAATGTAACCACACTTATTTTCTTATAACCTCCAGAGAGAGGCTTGTAGCTTCAAACACGACTAAGAACATTCTGAAAAGCAAATAACTACTTTAAATGGGTTTTATTTAAATTTTACAGAAACCTGATTGAAGTTAAGTATGTAATCATAAGTCCAATAACAATTTCTACAAAAATGCACATACAAGGCCAGAATTCCTTAAAAGCAACTAATACCATATTTTTGTTTTGCATAAAACATGCATTAATATCAACTGCCACATGTTGGCCAAAATCAGTCTCTACAAGAAGAGACGGTCCAATACAGTCAATAAGAAAACTAGTTGTGAACAACAGGTAAAAAAAGAGGTTCTCCGGTTAATAAAAGAAGGAGCAGTACCTTTCATAAAACAAACCCTTCAGCACTGGGGTGGTTTGTACTATTGTGCTGCACAGTGACACATCGCCTCTGAGACTCGGTCCTGAACTGTCATAGAAGTAAGGAGCTTCTGGTGGTTAAGTCAGACATTCAGGAAGATATAAAATCTTTCAGGACATGATGATACTTAGTGCAATTTTGCAGAAGGGTTCAAAACATCTTCAGACTTGAAACACTTGTCTGCAGACACCTTGAGTTTTTAACTGAGCCCTCCTCACAAGGCCACTCAGGGCAGACGTCTGCAGCCATAGGACCTTCCGCTCCACACACTGGTCTTCATGAGGATCTGAAGATAGGAGGCTGAATGCCAAAGATCATGAGTTGTACCATTTCTTTGAGGCCTTGATGTTTGTGGGCCTCATTGACCTTTTCAGGGATTGGTGATTACTCCTGCATGAAACTGTTGGGCACAAAGTGAATACTAACACACAAGTGTGGCCCCAAAGCCTAAGACACTTGCTAAGATACCTCAAAGTGTGTAATCTATTGTCAGGAAAAATGTTCCTCCAGAGGGGGCAACTGAGGGCTCTATATTTATCAAAAAGGGTTTTCCACATGGACTGAGGGCTATAAAGAAAGTTCTTACCAACCAAAAGGACTTCCCCTCAAACACAGGGTTTTATACAATATTCTAGAGGAACTTCAAAAGAAGATCTCACAGTCAAGGGAAAGCAGCTGTGAACGTTATGCTTCAATACACAAACTCAGCACTCGTGCAGCCTAGGGCCTTGTTTGGAATCTTCCACAGTCTGATTCTTCCAAAACAGGGCAGACACCACCCTGTTCACTGCAAGTCAGTCAGTATCTTTTGTCTTCAGCACAGATTCAAGGGGAAAAATAATAACTTATTAGAGTTCTAATAACATTTCATAACAGAACAATATCAAAATAGGTCCATTTTTAATATATGCTTATGAATATCCCTGATAATATAAGGAAATCCAGAGGACTTTGTAAACCACCAAGATTTCACAGGGGTGATACCCGGTCATTTTCTAGGCAGCAAAAAGGGACCAGTGTATTGGTGACTTTCCCCATGAAGCCCTGTGAGCACTACAGCACTGAAATTCTAATATTCGAGTGCCAGTAGAATTGTGAAGGAAAATTTCACTTTATTAGTAAAATTAGTAACAAAGGTTTGCTTCCTCAACCCTGCCCTCACTTCATCTCCCTGCCTGTGACAGACATCCAAGCCAAAAGTTACCATTAGTCCTGGCTGCTCTGGAGGTTGGGCCCAGAGTAAACAAGTCCCAGGATCTTTTCAAGCCACGACACAACCTCAGAAAACAGGGAGGTGAGAGAAAAGGCAGACCAGGCTTGAGGAAGCTTTGACCCAAGGCACCACGATCATAGGGTGAGGGACCTACAAAGGGTTCTGCTGACAGCAAGAGAACCTTCCATGCTGCCTGCAGAGGAGGTCCTAGAAGGCAACAACCCTGCAGCCAAGTGCACACAACTCAGGAGTGAAAGAACAAATCATTTAAAAATAAACCAATTGCTTCCACAAAACCAAATCAAACTTCTTAAAACTTATAAGCAGAAAACCCTGGGTATCCTGGGGCAGGAGAGCTGAAGTCTGTGGAATGAGCTGCATTTTAGCTAAGTCATAAAGAAGGCTGCTGGCTGTGAAGTCAGCATAACCCTTGTGGCTACCGTAGTCAGGGAGAAGGGAGCCTGAGGCGCAGGAGGCATCTCCACAGAGGAGGATGGAAAGGGGACCAAGTATGAAGTAGGCCTCATTTATTCCTGGAGCAGTAAGTGACATTTTCATTGGCCTGAATGAGAAAGCTCTGACTCCACTCTAGCTGCAATAATACTGCATTCCATCCACTCTTCTTCTCTTTTTTGACTGAAATTCTTCAAAGAACTGCTGAATGTCCTCTCTCTTAACAACCTGTTAATGGAAAGTGAGGATTAGGAAAGAGAACAACACAGAACAGCAATAAAAGGTCATAACATTCACAAACAAGTTAAACATTATTGATAAGAATTACAAGTCAGGTGTAGTAGTGTGTGTCTATAATCCCAGTAACTCAGGAGGTTGAAGCAGGAGGATCACAAGTTGGAGGCCAGCCTCAGCAACTTAGCAAGACCCTATCTCAAAAAATAAAAGGGCTGGGAATATAGTAAAGGGGTAAAGTTCTCTTGGGTTAATCCCCAGTACCAAAAGAAGAAAACTGCAGATGCTCCTTGATTCATGATGGGGTTACATATGGATAAACCCATTGTAAGTTGAAAATATCCTAAGATAAAAATGCAAGTAAAACATTAATGCTAAGTTGAGCCACTGTAAGTCAGGGCCACCACACTGTGTAATTAACTACACCAGCTCCATTCTGCAGAAGAGCTCAACAAGGCCCTCCAGGCTGAGCTGCTCAGTCACACAGAGTACAGAGCAGAATGGTCCAAAGTTTAGCTTCCACAACCTGCCTCAGCTTCCCTGTACAAGATGAGAAAGAAACAGCACCTATCTAACAAGGTCATCTGAAGGTCACTATGATGCCTGTAAAACCCTGCCTGGCAATTAGTAAGTGCTATCAGAGATCAGCTAAAAAGAAGTGGTAGAGCCAGCATCCAAACTAGGCCCATAGCATACTCTCACCACCACAGCTGTCCTTTAGAAATGTCCTTTAGCTCTGCAAATCACCCACAGAAAACAAAACTTGAGATTTGTGCTTTCTTTTTACCAATAGTGGAGAATATTTTAACAAAGAAAAAACACACACATACACATACTCACACATCAAAAAAATACTTCCCTACTCAAGAGTCTCAAAGATGTTTTGCTATATAAACAGAAAAATTATTTTGGGGAAAAAAGCCCAACAAACTGTAGAAGCACTACTTTTAGTAAATCCATTTTATGCAATAAAAATAAAAAAAATTATCTCCTCAATAGGAGATCTGGAGCATTATATAAAGGTGCTTATAAAAGAAGCACTAAATAAATAAAAAAGCAAACTGGGACAACCAAGGGGTCCCTGCTCACCCCAAGAGGGAGTCTAGGTCAGATGATCTGATGGAAAGCTGTCTAGGGATTACCATAAGACAGATTTGTTCATTTATTTTTAATTACATTATTAGTGGGAATGAAGGATGGTGAGAGGCAGAGGAAGAGTGAAGAAAAAAGAAAATGTGAACGCAAGCAAACAACGGGGGAAAGAGAGAGCGGAAGCAGAGTGGCATCAATCATATAAAGTGTAAACCTTCCTCTGTTCTCCAGGGGCAAGTGTGGCTCATCTGACTGAATGGCAATGCTGGCTTACAACAACTTTCTTGGAGTAGAATACTTATTAGTCCTTTAAATGAAAGACCTTTGTCAGTACTTGGCTACACACCAGTAGTTGATACACCAGATTCATAAGCACCAAGAGGAAAACTGCTGACCCCTAAGAAATTGAGGGTTTAGAAAGCCAAACAGCCTGAGGTAAGTGTAGCTCAAGGCTCTAATGGACTGAGCTAAATGGTTTAGGGAACTACACTTTAAAAATGCTAGTAATAAATATAATACCTGAAAGTTCCAAAATGAAGGACTTGTGGGTTATAAACATTAAACAGCGGAAACCACTAAGAAGTATTATCTCTGGCCTGAATACCATGGCAGGAGGCCACAAAGCAACCCATTAGAGGGTGCAGTGTTTGGATTCTAAGTGTCCTAAAAATGGTCACAGCCAACATAGGTAGAAATGCTAACAAATAAATACTGGGGTCCAACAGTAAATCATTTTACTGCTTTGTCTCAGAAAGTCTGTAGTTTTAAGTGTTACTTTTTACAGTAAGATACAAACATTAAATAAAAGTCCACCAATCATCAGAGAACATCTCGAACCTACTAACATCACTTCCTGTGGTTGAAGATAACCACAGCAGTAAAGTAATGACAAACTGAAGCTTTCCCCATCCTTTGGTAAAGATATAGTTAGTAATGTCAAGAAACAATTTAAATATCACATTTTTCTGTCTTTTTAAGTTATCACAGCAGATTTTAAAAACTCTGAATAAGCCAGGTACAGAGGCGCACGCTTGTAATCCCAGCACTTGGGAGGCTGAGGCAGGAGGATTGAGAGTCCAAAGCCAGCCTCAGCAATGGTGAGGCATTTAGCAACTCAGTGAGACCCTGTCTCTAATAAAATACAAAAAAGGGCTGGGGATGTGGCCCAGTGGTTGAGTGCCTCTGAGTTTAATCCCCGGTACCAAAAAGAAAAGAAAAAAAAAAAAAAAAAAAAAAAAAAAAAAAAAAACTCTGAATAAAATGTTTTCAAGGGGCTGGGATTGTGGTTCAGCAGTAGAGCATTCACCTAGCATGTGCGCGGCCCGGGTTCGATCCTCAGCACCATGTAAAGAATAAAGGCATTGTGTACAACCAAAACAAATAAATACATATTTTAAAAAATCTTAAAAAAAAAAAATGTTTTCAAATGTGAATGGGCAAAGATCACATATCTCATTTTTTTCTCTAATGTGATTCAGATCTGGTAAAGTGCAGAGGTTACACAAAGGAGGTAGAGCCCCCACTGGAGGCATGAACATTCTCAATTATAGAAGGAAAAAAGCTGAAGTCACAGTAACCAGAGGAGAGCCTGTGCAATAGAGAAAGCATAAGAGAGTCTTAAGAATTGTTCAAAAGTAGGAAATATTCATAGTTATGAACATTCTCTAAAAAATAAGAAAACAATTTCATAGAAGGCCCTCTTAGCCTCTGACTTTATAATCTATTCTGCAGAAGGGCAGCCTCATGACCTGTCCAGAAATCCAGCAACTATATATTCTTTCTACATTTTTGAGAAAGAAGAAAATGACCTCGTTTAGGCTGGCAGGCTTTTCCCAAGAAAGCAAGGCACAAGGGACCTGGCAGGTATTCATCAGACCCATGTCTGACCTGATCTGTATCCTGGCTACAGCAGAGCAACAGCTTAACTGTGTATAAGGACAACCTTGAAGAGAAAATTTATTTTATTTATTTATTTTTTTTTAATACTTATTTATTTGCGTTAGTTGTACACAATGCAATGCATTTATGTTTACGTGGTGCTGAGGATTGAACCTGGGCCGCGCACGTGCTAGGCGAGCGCTCTACCGCTGAGCCACAACCCCAGCCCTTGAAGAGAAAATTTAAATTTTTTTTTTTTTTTTTTTTTTTTTTTTTGGTACTGGGGATTGAACTCATGGGCACTTGACCACTGGGCCACATCCCCAGCCCTTTTTTGTATTTTATTAGAAGCAGGGTCTCACTGAGTTACTAAGTGCCTGGCCATTGCTGAGGCTGGCTTTGAACTCGCGATCCTCCTGCCTCAGCCTCCCAAAGTGCTGGGATTACAGGCGTGCACCACCGCGCCTGGCTAGAGAAAATTTAAATTTTGTTTTGCATTTGTCTGTGGAAGATAGGTGTTGGAAAAATCTGTCACAAATGTATGAATAATACAGGACTGTAAACTACTTGTAAGAAATGTTTTGGTCCCCAGTGGTAGTGTTCTACTCTAAACTATGGGTCTGGTTTTACTTTTTCTGCCCAATCATTCCACTCCACAGCCTCCAAGGACATGCGCTTCAAAGTCAGGATCAGCAGAGTCAATACCCCTGATTCCTCCAGTGGCTTTCTCTGCTACAGCTACTTTCTCCAGACCCTGTGTGACTATTCCTGCCTCTCATTCCTTCAGCCCTTAGGGGCTGGTAAGGACTCCAATAAGTCCCTTGGTATCTCATTACTCCTTACTGATTTCCCTTGGTCTGACAATACCCCATAGTTTCTACATTAAATTTTCAAGTACTCCATTTTTACTCCTCATTTTTTATCATCAAAGGAAACAAACAGTGTAAAATATACAGAATTATGATTAAAATCCCTTAACATACCGTGCCTTCATCAGCAAATCTCTTCAGGTAATCTTTCAGTTCAGTCTTCAAGTCATTGTATTCTAAACCAAAACCACAAAAACATTTGAAATTTAGAAAATTAGAAATTAGATAATTAGAATTTGATTTTCTTTTTAGCTGAACTTTTCCTTTATTTTATTTATTTATTTATTTTTTATTGTGGTGCTGAGGATTGAACCCAGTGCTCCAGACATTCTAGGCAGGCACTCTACTGCTGAGCTACAACCCCAGGCCAAGTCATTTGATTTTAAAAGAAAACATTTATTTGTCACTGATAGTTGAGTATGTTAATAGTTTAAACCAAACTTTTCCTAAATGAAACCTGCATGTAAACTTATTCTGAATTTCATTCTCAACATCATCATTTTGATACCTGGGATACTTTAACAACCACCACCAAACTAAAAAAACACCACAAACAAAAACAACAATAAAATAAATATCTGCACTCCCATAAAGGTCAGTTAAGATTTTGGGGGGGCACTGGGGATTAAACCCAGGAAGTTTAACCACTGAGCCATATCCTCAGCCCTTTTTATGATTTTTTTTATTTTGAGACAGGGTTTCACTAAGTTGCTTAGGGCCCCACTAAGTTGCTGACCATCCTGGCTTTGAACTCACGATCCTCCTGACTCAGCCTCCTGAGCAGCTGGGATTAAAGGTATGTGTCACTGTGCCTCACCAGTTAAGAATTTTTTTAAAGGATTTCCTATTTCTCTGGAATTCTAATACTTGAAATAACTCTGGACTCATCAAACATTAAGTTTTAAAACCCATTCACCTGTTTAACAGTTTTTATCACATGTGAAGCACCTTGAGGGCCACAAAAGTCTTTTAAATACAGCCACCATCATTGAAAAGTTTTTTTAGTCTAATTAAGGCAAAAGGAATTAATCAGTTACAAATAAAAGAAAGTAATCAATTCTATAAAAGGGACACAAAGGTGGTGGCATCCAACTGGAAACTGCCTAGGATAAAAACACTGAAGTAAGCTGGGCATGCCAGGGAGAGGCCAGGGGGGAGGGGGAGACATAAAAGCCTACAATTAAGGATTTAGAGACATTTTTCTGTCTAGTGGTTTCCTATGAACCTCTGAAGGAACCTCAAGAACTGACAAAAAGATGACATGCTTTGCTTTAAAAAAAAAGAGGCATAATGCTCAGTGAAAATTATTTCAATGGATGGAAAGTTTTTCTATTCTGTATTCATAAATCTACTCTTAATCAAAACAGTACGTGTAGTGGTTTCTCAAACATGTAATTACTCTAATACAAAGCTCTGAATCAGTGGTAAGAGCTGTGGAATACTCAGCAATATTAAAACGAAGCAACTATAGTTAAGGCCTACTAAATAATTCAAAATTTTAATTTTCTTAGCATTGTTAGAAATATAGTTGTTATACTCTTTACACTTTTTTAAAAAATTGTTTGTAGTCATAGATGGCAGCATGCCTTTATTTCATTTGCTTATTTTTGCATACAGTGCTAAGGATTGAACCCAGTGCCTCACCCATACTAGGCAAGCGCTATGCCACTGAGCCCCAGGCCCCAGCTTTTTTTTTTTTTAACATCACACAAAAAAAAAACTTTTGAACTTTATGAATTTTCACATATAAACAGTATTTACCACAAATGAGTTCCACTTGCTGGACTCTGTTCATACTGTTAAGGGTATCCATTAATGGGTCCCTCCTATCAGTTGCCTGGTCAATCTTGCCTTTGTTTTCATAGGCCAAAACTGTGTCATATTCATCTGTCAGGAACAGGACATCTAGATCTCCATACATTTTCTTTAAAAAATAAAACCAGTTCTCCCATTAGAACTGTATGTCATTTTCAGAAAGTCAATTTCATGAGAATTACTAAAAATGCATTATTCTTAAATTAACACCTAGAAATATCTGAACCTTTTTTTCTGGTACCAGGAATTAAACCCAGGGGTGCTTAAAACTGAGCCACATCCCCAGCCCTTTTTCATATTTTACTTAGAGACAGGGTCTCACTGAGTTGGTTAGAGCCTCGCTAAATTGCTGAGGCTGGCTTGAACTCACAATCCAATCCTCCTGCCTCAGCCTCCTGAGCTGCTGAGATCATAGGCATGCACTACTGTGCCTGGCAAATCTGAGTCTCTTAACATAGAGCTGCTTTAAGGATTTAAACTTTTTGCCCAAATCTTTTTCAGAAATCTCCCAACTTCCCAGGGGATGTTGTATATCATCTATGAAACTTTTATGTAAAAATCCCTGATTAACTACAACTTTCAAGCAATCTATGTTTCCAAGCAACTTTGTTATATAAAAAAAAAAAAACAGGGCTGGGGTTGTGGCTCAGTGGTAGAGCACTCGACTAGCACGTGCGTGGCCTGGGTTCGATCCTCAGCAGCATGTAAACATAAATGCATTGTATTGTGTACAACTAAGAAAAAAAGCAAATAAATAAATATTTTTTAAAAAACACAGCTATTTTCCAATAAAATTGAGGTAAGTAAATAAAAAGTAGTGCATAATTATTATTTTCGCCTATAAGGACTCAGACAAGTATGACTTTATAAATTTACTTAACAGGAAAAAATCTGAAAGTCCGCTATATTCCTACAATTTCTCTTTTCTTTATTTATTTATTTATTTTGTAGTTGTAAATGGACAGAATGCCTTTATTTTATTTGTTTATTTTTATGTGATGCTGAGGATCAAACCCAGTGCCTCAGGCATGCTAGGAAAGTGCTCTGCCACTGAGCTACAGCCCCAGCCCTCTCCTACAATTTCATAAAAACACATTTCAGCACACAAAACATATAAACATTAAATTTAATCAAATACTCACCATACAATCTTGGCAGGTGCACAACTTACTACGCCAGTTCAAAGGCCAATAGGTGGCAGCATCTCTCTTTATAAACTGCTTAGCTTTGAGCTCCTGAAATTTGCAGCCAGATTGTGATTCTGAGTTGAGGCTTTGATTCTTAACCACTGTCTGAAATAAAATTGAGTTTTGAAGTATTTATCATAGTTTCAATTTTTGTAGAAGGATTTCCTTAGGCAAAGAAATCCAAAATTATAGATCTTATAGAATTAATGTTGTCTAAATTTTATTTTTTATGGCTTGTACTTCATACATTACCTGGAGATCACATTCAGAAGTAGAGCTGGTACATGGTTCATTTTTCTGCTCTGCCTTAGGATCTTTGACATCATCCTTTCCAGGTTCTGGAATATCCTCTTTGAGTGTGCTATCTTGGTGATCTCCATTTTCAGGCTTGATAACTTCCTGTTCACCTACTCCATCAACATTTAGCATTAACCCATCATCCTCAGCAGATATTTTGGTCACTGTGGATTCAATGAGAAAAATTAATAAATAAAACCATACACACACACACACACAGACCTATTAGACAATGGAAGTCACTTATTCTGATTTAAATATATTTCAGAATCTGGAAAAGAAGAAAATTCAACCTTAGTCTCTGGAATAGCAAGAAAGGAAACACCAAACTTCTTTAGATTATGTCTACCTAATCAAAATAATTTAAGCACTTAATGCGCAAAGAAGAAAAGAATATGCTAAAAGTGTTAAAGAGAGATGGGACAACTCAAGAAATGAAGCAGTAGGCTGGGGCTGTAGCTCAGTGGTACAGCACTTGCCTAGCATGTGTGAGGCACTGGGTTCAGTTCTCAGCACCACATATAAATAAATAAAATAAAGGCCCATTGACAACTAAAAAAACAAAATTACAAAAAAAAAAAAAAAAAAGAAAGAAAGAAGAGATTTAACTGCAAACACAAATAGAAGAATAGTAGTTTTGGTAAAAATATTAGTTTTTCTTTAATGTGAGGAGGTAATAAAAAGAACAGGTATAAAGCAGAAATACTATGCAGGAGAGAAGAGAAATGGTAAGGAACTCATGAGGATGATAGCATTTCAACTTAATAGCAGATGAAGTCATAAAGAAATGAAGAGAGAAGGGGAAAATTAATTAAGAAAACCTCATGAATGAGAAATACAAAGAGGGCCCCTGTCTGGGGAAGAGTGAGAGAGATAATTGGAAAGGGCATAAAAGAAAGAGGTAGCATGAAGTTTAAGAACTTAGAGGCAAATCAAAAGCATAGCATCTTAGGTGTAGCTATGCTGCTTGTGGATTGTATGGTTAAATAGTCCCCAAAGGTGAGAGGGGCAAGAAATAAAGAGGCTAGAGCAGCAAATACTATGAAGAATTGCCATCTTAAAGAAAAAGGGGTGGGGATGTGTTTTGGTGATGGAGCGCTTGCCTTAGCATGCACAAGGCCTTGGGTTTAATCCCCAGCACCACAATAAATAAAGTTCATTATCAATAAGATGCCCCAACACCATCCACTGCTAATTAGTTATTTTGACACAATTTCTTAGTATATAACAAAAGCACTAGATAACAAACTGTATTACCATATGCTTTGGTCTGAATGTTTATCTTTTCAAAATTTGCATGTTAAAACCTAATCCCTAATGCAATATTAAGAGGCAGAAAGAAGCCAGGAAGGGTGGCGCATGCCTGTAATCCCAGTGACTCGGGAGGGTAAAGCAGGAGGATCACTAGTTTGAGGCTAGCCTCAGCAACTTAGTGCAATTCTGTCTAAAAATAAAAAAAGGGCTGGGGATGTAGCTCAGTGGTAAAATAGCCATGGTTTAAATCCTTAATACCCCACCCCCCAAAAAGGCAAAGCCTTCACAAGTTGATTATGTCAGGAGGGCCCAGCCTCAGGTATGGAGCTGGCACCCTTACAAAGATGCCCAAGATATTTTGGTTTTTCTTCAGATCATAAAAATCTTTTTATCGTGTACCTTTCTTACTATGTGAAGAAACAAGCACACAACCAAACACCAAATCTCTGGCACTTTGATCTTGGCTCACCTGTATCCAAAACTGTGAGCAATACATTTCTATTGCTAATAAGTTACTTAGTCTACGGGTATTTGTCATAATACCCCAAATGGACTAAGACATCACCCCTCCCCAACCAACAGCATGTCTGACATTTAATGATATGTTTTAGTTCTATTTTTCAAAAGCCCATTCAAAATCTACCTCCTTAATTTTCTCCGATTATAGTTTCATTCATAGATGCACCATACCATCTAGGTTCATTTGTTCTTGGTAGTCTCCCAACCAATCTACAAGAGTTTTGTGAAGAATCACATCTTTTTTTTTTTTTTTTTAATATTTATTTATTTACTTTAGTTGTACACAATGCAATGCATTTATGTTTACGTGGTGCTGAGGATCGAAGCTGGGCTGCGCACGTGCGAGGCGAGCGCTCTACCACTGAGCTACAACCCCAGCCTTAAGAATCACATCTTATACTGTTTTCTATACCTTAGTGTCCAAAATAGTTGCTAAAAATTCTGGACTGAACATACACATTTCACAAGCACAAGTTTGTGTCACACCAATTTCACAAAGACACCTACCTGCCAACTGTGCAGCATAAGCCCACAGGAAAGGACAACGTTTCATACAAGCCTGGCACACCATCTCTTGGAAATCCCCACTCTCAGGGGGAATGGCACCAAGATGCTGCAGATACACAAAACCAAATATTTCCCTTGTGATAGAACTGTCTAAAATGCCCATCATTTTATAAACAAATATTGCAATAGTACACTCATATCTGTAAGTTTATTTTTAGAAGAGTAATTTTAATGTAAAATAAAACAAAGGAAAAGACTCTTTAACTTTTTGTGGAGATAATGTCTTTAAAAGGTAAAAGTTTTCCTTACCCTTCCATGAAACCAGTCTTCACAGACTACACACTGGATCATCTCATCTGGAACCTAACACAAAAAAGTAGTTTTCTTGTTAATGATTATTCTGAATTCTGGGACATGGAAGTAAATCTGGCACACAGCAAATTAAGTATTAAGTAATTCTGAGGGCTGAGGGTGTGGCTCAGTGATAAAATGCTTGCTTAGCATGCACCAGTCCTGGACTCCATCTCCAGTACTGCAGAGAAAAACATCTCTACCAACTTTGTGAGACCCCTATCTAAGTAATAGTAGTCAGGGGACAAAGAAATTCATTCTATATGAACTAATGTTGCAAAGGATTATGCTGATACATGTACTTTTTTGAAAATGTACAAAATTATCAAAGCTCTTTCACATGACCTACTTTAATATGATTCTCACTAAACTATATAGATAAGAAGGGCATTCTCCTTTTATATATAAACCTGTGAATTGACCAAAGTAGAATGTGACAACTGGGACTTTTTGCCACAATATGCTATCAAGTAAACTGGAAAGTAAATGTCACAATCTTTTGGTAATACAGAAAAATTCCTATTTGAATAAATTAAATGGCTGCATTAGGAAAATTATATACTAAAGGGCAGACTATTTGGAGGATGAGTTTCCTTTCATTCCCAGGTTTTCATATTTACTAATTAACTTCCTAATGTTGTTCTGCCCTTTTACTGTGGTGTTTTCTTACAGAAGGAAAAGCAATTGCATGTACACACATGCACCCGCACATACACAAAATAAACAAAGCAATTTTCCTTTTTTTCTGCCAGCTTATTCATCATCTTATCTTTTGATTCAATAGTGTTATAAGTAACACTTTACCCCATACCTTAAAATATCTAGTTTTAAAGTTCTATTTTTATTAACTTCAAACTCAAACAAAACTTCAATTTCTGCCTCTATATACTTTGGTTCAATAATTAATACTCTTTTGGGTTTTTTTTTTTTAGGTACTGGGGATTGAACTCAGGGTCACTCAACCACGGAGCCACATCCCCAACCCTATTTTGTATTTTATTTAGAGACAGGGTCTCACTGAGTTGCTTAACGCCTCACTTTTGCTGAGGCCGACTTTGAATTCATGATCCTCCTGTCTCAGCTTCCTGAGCTGCTGGGATTACAGGTGTGTGCCACCGCGCCCAGATTAATATTCTAAGATAATTAAAAAGCAAGGAAGGAGGCAGAAAGCTATTTCTCTAAATATAAAAAGCACTCCTTCAAATCAGCCAATACACAATACACAAATACAACCCAATCAAAATGTGAGCTAAAGATATGAAAGGACAATTCACATGAAAGGTTTTTACAAATGTCCAATAAAATCATGAAAAGATACATAACTCATAATCAGGAAAAGGAAAAAATTTGAAAGATACTATTCTTCCTTTATTAGAATGTCAAAATTTAATGAACTGGTAATAAAAGAGTCAATTAGAGTGCTGGGAGAAAAAATGCTACATATATCATTGGTGGCTGAACCATTTTACCAGACATGATCACAATTTTAAAAACAAAAATCCTTTGACTAATCAAGTCTATTTCTAGATATCCATTCCATATAAATACCTGCAGGAGTATACTCAGATACACTACTGTATAAGGATATTCACTGTAGCCTTCTTAGTAATAGTGAAAAATTAGACAACATCATTTCTGCTATAGAAGAACAGTTAGGCTAATAAACAGGTTAACTAACTTATTTCAAACGATGGGATACACTGCAGCTGTTAAAATGAGGGAGATTTGTATTGCTTAACATATCTATGATATACTAAAAAGTTGCAGAAGTGAATGTACAGAATTTTCTCTTTTTTTTTTGGCTGGGATTGAACCTAGGCACTCTTATCACTGAGCTACATCCCCAGCCCACTTAAAAATTTTTGAGACAAAGTCTTGCTGAGTTGCTTAGGGCCTCACTAAGTTGCTAAGGTTGGCCTTGCACTTGTGATTCTTCTGCCTCATCCTCCCAAAGTTGCTGGGATTACAGGCATATATGGCAGAATTTTCATTTTTGTTAAAAGAAAACTACACACTGAAACACATGTTCATTCGAACACTATTATGTACACAGAAAAAGACCTGAAAATATATACACTAGGTTGGGGTTGAGGCTCAGTGGTAGTGCCCTCGCCTAGCACATGCGAGGCCCTGGGTTCAATCCTCATTACCACATGATAAATAAATAAATAGTATTGTGTCCAACTACAACTAAAAAATAAATATTAAAAAAATATATATATAAGCCAGGCGCGGTGGCGCACACCTGTAATCCCAGCACTTTGGGAGGCTGAGGCAGGAGGATTGAGAGTTCAAAGCCAGCCTCAGCAATGGCGAGGCACTTAGTAACTCAGTGAGACCCTGTCTCTAAATAAAATACAAAAAAGGTCTGGAGATGTGACCCAGTGGTCAAGTGCCCCTGAGTTCAATCCCCGGTACCACAAAAAAAAAAAAAAAAAAAAAAAAAAAATATATATATATATATATATATACACACACACACACATATACATACATACACACACACTAAAAGTCCTAACAGGTTACACCTTGGAGGTGAAAAGCAGAGGTGTAAAGAAAAACTCTTTAAATTCTGCATACACTTCTAATTGAAAATTTTAAGAGGACCCAGCCAGTACACATTTCTTTCCTTTAAGGAAGGCAAGAAATTGAAGATCATTTTCCAGTAAGTGTTGGGGGAGGGGTCAGCAGGCAGGAAAGGGAGAGAAAGGGAATAAGTTCTGGCCTTCAGTCAGGGAGTCCTCTCCAACATTTCATAATCTGATGTAACAATAAGAATAACAGTTGACAGCAGTACCAGTTATAGGTCCAATCCACATTCATAAAAATGGGTAAATCAGAATCCTTGAGCATCCTAAAATGCCTCCTACAGGGTTCCAGAGGCCCAGATATGACACGAGGCTAAGGAATTAAGGCTAGAGATGATATAATCCCAGGTTTTAACCTCCAATTTTCTTACCTCATCTTCAGGATCAGGATAAGGTCTCTTGCAAATGCAGTATAATCCAAAAAAGTTGTCATTGTACTTATTGCAAGAATTTACCTTTGCTTTGTCCTGAAAGATAATATTAATATTAATTTCAGTATATAGTATGTCTTAATTTTAAAGATAATTTCTTTTTTAAAAAATATTTATTTTTAGGGCTGGGGTTGTGGCTCAGCGGTAGAGCGCTCGCCTAGCACGTGCACTGCCCGGGTTCAATCCTCAGCACTACGTACAAATAAAGGCATTGTGCACAACTAAAATAAATAAATAAATATTTTAAAAATATATTTATTTTTAATTATAGGTGAACACAATATCTTTATTTTTATTTTTATGTGGTGCTGAGGATCAAACCCAGTGCCTCACGCATGCTAGGCAAGAGCTCTACCTCTGGGCTGGGGTTGTGGCTCAGCGGTAGAACGCTCACCTAGCACATGCGCGGGCCGGGTTCGATCCTCAGCACCACATAAACATAAATGCATTGCATTGTGTACAACTAAAGCAAATAAATAAATATTAAAAAAAAAAAAGAGCTCTACCTCTGAGCCACAACCCCATACGCCTTAAGGATAATTTCATGCATCATAAAATTTATTCATTTGATAAATTTCTGCATTAAATATCTTCCTCCTAGAAGCTAGTCTTAAACTTTCAAAGTCTAAAGAAAATTCCCTCCTACAATAGATACTATTTGCAAGATTTGGGGAAAAAATAAAATTTATTTTTTTTTTTATCTTTTCTATAGGAATTGGGGGAACTGAATATAACCATTCAATAAAATGGAGATAAAGTTATTCATAAATATTAATTATCAACCTGTGTGAACCAACATTGGTCTAAAATTTCAATGTGCTTCTTTACACACAGTTTTGAATAGCCAGGACTCTTATGAACTAAGAGGCAAAAAAGAGGCAAAGAGGACTGGGGTTGTGGCTCAGTGGTAGAGAGCTTGCCTGGCATGTATGAGGCCCTGGGTTTGATCCTCAGCACCACATATAAATAAATAAAGTAAAAACTCCATTGGCAACTAAAAAATATTAAAAAAAAGAAAAAAGAAAAAGAGGTAAAGAAATTACCTAGAACTAACCTACAAAGGAGTGTGAAAAACAAGACAGTTTGGGCAATTATGATGGAATAAGTCACATTCCTCACATTTTATTTACCTCTGTTATTTTACTAAAAGTTATGATATTAGTATTTATTAGCCAAAATGCAGTGAAAAGTGCTATGTGGGTCTAGTTCCCATTATTACCACTTGATTTATTCAGTTTAAAAGTTATATCCTTTGCTTCAAAAGCCTCAGAGGATAACCATAACCAACATAAACAAGCCTGAAGAATTAATATGGTTAAAATGTTCATACCACAAAAGCAAAATACAAACTCAATGCAATCCTCCTAAAAATACTAACAACATTCTTCACAGAACTAGAAAATATAGTCCTAAAATTCATTTGGAAGAATGAAAGACCCAGAATAGCCAAAGCAATCTTAAGCCAGAAAGCAATGCTGGAGGCATCACAACCCTGACTTCAAATTATTCTATAGAGCTAAAGCAACAAAAGCTGCATGGCACTGGCATAGAAACAGACACACAGCCAATGGTACAGAATAGAATACACAGAGCAAACCCACACATCCACAGTCATCTGATCCTTGACAAAGGTGCCAAAAACACACACTGGAGAAAAGACAGCCTTTTTAACAAATGAGGCTGGGAAAACTGGTTATCCATATGTAAAAGAATGAAATTAGACACTTATGTCTTACCCTGCACAAAAATCAAATCAAAATGGATGAAAGACCTAGGAATTAGACCAGAAACCATGCAACTCCTAGAATAAAACATAGGGTCAACACTCCAGCTTTAGTCACAGGCAATGACTTTCTGAATAGGACCCCCTAAAGCTCTGGAAATAAGGCCAAGAGTTAATAAATGGGACAGCATTAAATTAAAAAGCTTCTGCACAGCAAAGGAGACAATCAGAAATGTGAAAAAAAAAACCCACAGAACAGGAGAAAATCTTTGCTAGCTACTCTTCTGACAGAAGATTAATATCTAGAATATATAAAGAGCTCAGAAAACTTTATAAACACACACACACACACACACACACACACATCAAATAACCCAATAAATGGGCAAATAAACTAAACAGGCCCTTCTCCAAAAAGAAAGAAAGAAAGAAAGAAAGAAAGGAAAGGAAAAAAAGAAATACAAATGGCCAAGAATGTTCAACATTATTAGCAATTAGGGAAATGAAAATCAAAACTACACTGAGGGGCTGGTGTTGTGGCTCAGCGGTAGAGTGCTCACCTAGCATGTGCGCGGCCCAGGTTCGACCCTCAGCACCTCGTAAACATAAATGCATTGCACTGTGTACAACTAAAGCAAATAAATAAATACTTTAAAATAATAAAAAAAAAAATTACACTGAGATTTCATCTCATACAAGTCAGAATGGCAGTCATCAAGAATACAAATGAGATGGGCGCGGTGGCGCACACCTGTAATCCCAGCACTTGGGAGGCTGAGGCAGGAGGATCATGAGTTCAAAGCCAGCCTCAGCAATGGCGAGGCACTTAGTAACTCAGTGAGCCCCTGTCTCTAATAATAAATTCAAGAAAGGGCTGGGGATGTGGCCCAGTGGTCGAGTGCCCCTGAGTTCAATCCCTGGTACCAAAAAAAAAAAAAAAAAAAAAAAAAAAGATAATAAGTGCTGGAGAGGATGTAGAAGGAACACTTTTACACTGTTGGTGGGACTATAAATTAATACTATGGAAATCGGTATGAGGACTCCTCAAAAAAGTAGATATGGAATGACCATATGACCCAGCTATAACACTTGTCAGTATTTTTGGTACAGAGGATTAGATTAAACTCAGAGGCTCTCAACCACTGAGCCATATCCCCAGCCCTATTTTGTATTTTATTTAGAGATAGGGTATTGCTGAGTTGCTTAGCGCCTCACTTTTTTGCTGAGGCTAGCTTTGAACTTGTAATCATCCTGCCTCAGGCTCCCTCTGCCTCAGGCTCCTGAGCCACCAGGATTACAGGCATGTGCCACCTCAACCAGCTCACTTCTCAGTATTTACCCTGAAAAATTAAAGCCATCTCACTATAGTGATACATACATAGCCATACAGTATAATTCACAAGGGCCAAACAATGGAACCAGACTAGGTGTCCAACAATGGGTGAATGGATAAAGAAAATGTGGTACACATACACAATGAAGTTTTATTCACCCATAAATAAAAATGAATTATGTCATTTGCAGGAAAATGGATGGAACTAGAGACCATCCTGTTAAACATGTAAGTCAAACTCAGGTTAAAGGGGTATGTTTTCTTTCATATGCATAAACTAAAGAGAAAACAAAAGGTGGGGGTGGATATCCTAAAAATCAATGGGAGATCAGAAAAGAAAAGGGACCAAAGGGTGGAAGATAGGGAGGGAGGGAGGAAATGCAGGGGAATGATAACTGGCCATATTTTATTGTTATATTATGTACAAGTACGAATATGTAACAACAAATCCCATCAATACATACAACTATAATGCACCAATAAAAAATGTGGAAAATAAATAAACCTGAATTACTATAAAAAAAATTTCCCTTGGGCTGGGGATATAGCTCAGTTGGTAGAGTGCTTGCCTCGCATGCACAAGTCCCTGAGTTCAATCTCCAGCACCACCAAAAAAAAAAAAAAAAAAAATCCCCACAAAATATTTTATATCAATTGCAATCTATATTATAGTCTCTGAACAGGCTATTTTTTCCAGCAAAGTAAGAAATGAAATACCCATTTGGTTTTACCCGCTTTGGTAAATATTGACCTCAGTTCCTTTAAATGCATTTGTAGTTAGGTTGCTTACTTACAGGAAATAATTTGCATTCCAAATTTTTAAACTTGCTGTTTCCACAATCACAACGAAAATTTCTGGAAAAAAGGAGGAAAAGCAAGTTTTATTTTTCTTTTAAATCTAATGAAGTATTCCTTAAACTCAAATTGTAGCCTTTCAACTCATTTTAACCCTTTCAACTCATTTCTAGGATCTAAAAAATGGCTTGATTGCTAACCATGTATCTGATTTGGAATTTCCCCAAGCACATAACAAATAAAAGATTTTACAATTCTAAAATTAATATGTAAAAGACAACTGGGTGTAGTCCCAGTTACTAGGAAGGCTGAGGCAGGATTGACACAAGGAGTTTGGGACCATCCCTGGCAATACAGCAATACCCCATTTCAAAACAAAATGAAAACGGCAAATATTTATGTGGCTTGTGTACACACACACACACACACACACACACACACAAAATAATGGCAGAAAAGGATGAGTAATTTGATTTCGTACCATAATAATATTATATTTTTTTTTTTTTTTTTTTTTTTTTTGGTACCGGGGATTGAACTCAGTGGCACTGGACCACTGGGCCACATCCCCAGCCCTTTTTTGTATTTTATTAGAGACAGGGTCTCACTGAGTTGCTAAGTGCCTCACCATTGCTGAGGCTGGCTTTGAACTCACGATCCTCCTGCCTCAGCCTCCCAAAGTGCTGGGATTACAGGCGTGCGCCACCACGCCCGGCCCATAATAATATTTTAAAAGGTCCTATGGAAACACCATTCTCTTCCACTATGTAAAACAATTACATTAAATTTCAACAGTGCACAATTACTTTGAAGCAAAAGTTAAGAAAAAACTGTACCTGGTAAATTATCTAAATACTCAGAAAACTTTCAGCATTCTGTTTACCTTTTTGTGTATAGCTCAAATAGTTTATGACTACCATGACATTCATAACTGCAAGCTAGACAAATTCCTGCTGGTTCTTCTCCCTCTGGGGTACAGGTACTACAGGCATAGAGTGCCTGTCTCTTTACTGAGCCCTAAAAGACAGCCCCAAAACAGAAAAGAATAAGTTAATGAAATAGCACAGTTCATTAATACTAAGATCTCAGAAATAATTAAAATCAGAAAGTTTGTGGTCAAGATCTTCCTGTAAAAACCACTGAGACTACTTAAAACTTTTATAAGGGGGCTGGGGTTGTGGCTCAGCAGTAGAGCGCTCACCTGGCACGTGCACGGCCCGGGTTCGATCCTCAGCACCATGTACAAATAAACCCATTGTGTACAGCTAAAGCAAATAAATTTTTTTTTTTTCTGGTGGTACCGGGGATTGAACTCAGGGGCACTCAACCACTGGGTCACATCCCCAGACCTTTTTTGTATTTTTATTTAGAGACAGGGTCTCACTGAGTTGCTAAGTGCCTCACCATTGCTGAGGCTGGCTTTGAACTTGTGATCCTCCTGCCTCCGCCTCCCAAAGTGCTGGGATTACAGGCGTGCGCCACCGCGCCCGGCGCAAATAAATATTTTTTAAAAAAACTTTTATACGACAGAATACTAAAACACTCCTGCATTTCATATACATTCTAATTTTGTTTTCATACAATTTTATCTTCAAGAGGCAAGAAGTTTAAATTTGTCAATCAGCTGTGAGTAAATTGGTCTGCTTAATCAGTTTAACATATGAAGATGTAGGAAAAGGTGTACAGGTTTATGTATGCAATATCACACTTTAATTTGGGGGAAGTATGTAAAATTCCATCAAAGAGAAAAATCAACGCATGAAAAGAATACCTTTGATTTTCAGGAGATGCATGCTTTAGTATTTAGAAGTGTAGTGTTATGACATGTGCAGCTGATTTTCAAGTGACTCCAAAAAAACATATTATATAAAGGAGAAAGATAAAACAAACATGATAAAATGTTAAAAAGTGAATACATGGAAAAGGTATGCAGGTGCCAGGCACAGTGGCACACACCTGTAATCCCAGCACTTGGGAGGCTGAGGCAGGAGGATCACGAGTTCAAAGCCAGCCTCAGCAATGGAGAGGCACTTAGCAACTCAGTGAGACCCTGTCTCTAATAAAATACAATAAAAAAGGCTAGGGATGTGGTCCAGTGGTTGAGTGCCCCTGAGTTCAATCCCTGGTACAAAAAAAAAAAAAAAAAAAGAACCTTTTATCTATGATTTTAAAATGTTCCAAAACAAAAAGCTGAAGGAAAAATGGCAAAACTTTCAGAAATCATCAAATTGATAAGGGTTATCCTCCTCTAAGAAGGGAGACATACAAGCAGGCTTCTAAGATGCCAGTAATATTCTATTTCTTTTTTTAAAATATTTATTTATTTGTTTTAGTTGTACACAATGTATTGCATTTATTCTTTATGTGGTGCTGAGGATTGAACCCGGGCCGCACACATGCTAGGTGAGTGCGCTACCGCTGAGCCACCATCCCAGCCCTAATATTCTATTTCTTGACCTGGGTGGTGGGTGGGTACATGAATGTGTTGAATGTGTTGACTCTTTTCAAAACCTATACATATGATTTATGCAAATTTCATGTTTAACTACAATAGAAAGAAAATTTTACAGATGTCCATTTGATAAAAACTAACTACATTTCCAAAAATAGTTTATATATAGATTGAGGACCTCTTCTTTTTTAAAAGTCAAGGAAAAAAGTTGTTTTATTAGTAACCAAAGATTTTATATACCAGCCAACATCTGGGACTATCTCTGTATACCAGGTTTATTCAACAATCTAGCCATTTACAGTGTAAACTCAACTTGGTCAATGTCGACAACTGTCAAATTATGACTTCAGTCCGTATTACAAAATAACTGCAAGTCTCTCCCCTCATTTCCCAATGTTCCCTCAAACCATGCCTAGATAATCTTTCTCCTACCAATTTTCAATCCTTGTTAGTTTTCTTCCTACCCACCCTTCTCCGTTTTTGCACCTAAAAATACAGGAGGAGTCACGAAACACTACATCACACCCCCTCAAACCCTTGTACACAACATCTTCCAAATGTTTCTCTCCTCCCCTCCACTCCCCTCCCTTGTTAGGACCACCTGCTGTTCTGGTTCCGGCCTATTTCCAGTGGGAGGCCAGTGAGACTGCAGACAGGGAATAGGGTGTTTGCTTTGTTTCTCAAAAAAAGTACTAGTAAGCTCTTAAACTGTAACACAGTACTGTTTAATGAGCCCACCCACACAAGGAGATTTTAAAATCCAGGATTCGCTATCTCTACTTTGATTCTCCCATTCGACCCCTAATAAGCAAACACTCTAAGGATGGGAAAAGTAAGAGAAAGATGTGTAGATTTGAGAGGTCGTGGTTTCGTGAAGAGCACCAAGGCCAGCAAGGAGGGACTGGAGAGGAAGGATAGAGCAGCCGCTCGAGGGCCAAAGCCAGACAGGGAGGACATGGAGGAGGAAGGCCCTGCAGGACACAGGCTGAGGAAAGGGGCCCAGGGAAGGCTGAGGATAAAAAGGCAGCCTGAGATGTGAAGCTCAAGACGAATGGCGGCCCGGACCAGCGCAGAGGTGTCGACCGCGGCAAGAGGGAAAAGGGAAAGCCCCGCCGGGGAGAGAAGGTTCAGAGGGAGCCGCTGGAGAAGACGAGGCCCGGGCCGAGAGCCCACCTGCGAGTAGGAGCACTTCTCGGAGTCGCTGCCGCCCAGAACGGCGCACGCCTCATTCTCCAGCTCCTCGTCCTCCTCAAGTACGTCGACCAGCGACACCACAGGCTCCAGCTCCGACTGCCGTCCAGCGTGCCCCTCAGCTCCTGCCATCCTCAACTGTCACCCAGTCTCCCAGTTCGGCCCTGGTGGAGGCGGGAAAAGCGGCCGCGAGGGGCGTAGCGGAGGAGGCGGGGCCTGAGTGTCAGGAACCAATCCCAAAGAAGGAAGGCGAAGGAAGTGGGAGGAGCAGCTTTCCACAAACGGAAGTCAGTCCTCCGGCGGTTCCCGCCCGCGCCGGGGACTGGTTTCCGCTTCCGGGCGGCGCTTTTCTGTGGCGCGTTCTTAAAGCTCAGCGGTCGCCATGGAGCTTTCTGGGGAGTACGTCGGACCCGACGGGGAGGAGCAGCGGCTGCGGGTACTCTGTGACGGGACGGGAGACGCCAACTCTCTTCAGAACCTGTTGTCGGGCGTGACCCAGATGAAGGAGCTGGTATCCGACTTCTTCGATCCCCTGGTACAGCAGGAAGCGCAGGGCCGCGTGGCCCGAGACGAGGCGTTGGACGGTGAGCTCTGAGAAGGTGCTGGAGCCGCAGGAGGGCGGGGCGGGGACCCGGGAACGTCGGCTGGGGCCGCCCTGTGAGTGGCGGAGTTGTGGAAAGTGAGTCTGGGGAGGAAAGCTGCTTCTAAAAAGTTGGGCACTCACTGCCCTGTGTGTATCTAAGCTGTTTCTACCCAAGCGTTTTCCCAACTGTTCATTTATATCACAAAAGCCGTGCTGAACGCCCCCTGCTCTGTGCCAGGCAGAGTGGGTCTGGGCTGAGGTCCGGAAAGAATGAGGTGAACACGACTCAGTTCCTGCCTTTGTGAATCAGTGGGGTGAAAAATTGTGACTCTGGGACCCTCTAACTACTGCAAGCCGAGAGACCCAAGGAAGGCTTCCCTAGAGTGGCCATGACTTATGAGCTGGGTGTTGGAAACGAAAAAGGCGTTTGCCAGGTGTGCAATTACGGACATGTTTGAAAGAGTGCAATCTGTTACAGTAGGATCAGGTTCCGAAGAGTGGGACCGATTTCAGTTTAACAAGTCTTCACCCCCAGAAACTCCTTTCCTATATGCCATTTTTATAGGTGCCATTTTGAAAGCAGAACCATAAACTTTTAACTGTGTTAATTTAAAAAAAGAAAAAGAAATTTAAATGAGAATACAGAACAGGTCGTTGCATTTTTGACTGCCCTGAGTTTCTTAAAAGACAAACCAAAAAAACTTAAGAACTAGATAGATACTTACTCTTCTCATAGAAGAATTTGAACTGTACTTTTCCTTTCTATTTTGTTTCCATCTTGATGATGTGGTAGCTGGCTGTGAAAAAGAGCAATAAGGGCTGGGGTTGTAATAACTCAGTGGTAGAGTTCTTGTCTAGCACGTGTGAGGCACTGGGTTCAATCCTCTGCGCCACATAAAAATAAATAAAGATGTTTTGTCTATATACAACTAAAAAAATTTTTTTTTTAAGAAATAAAAAGTGTCTAGGATGTGAATGATGTCTCCACCTACAACAGCTTGGCAGAAGTTAACATGTGAACCAGTAGTGTCACTGTTAGTCCTCCCAAGAGAACTGGAAACATGTTTAAACAAAAACTTAACTCAGAATCATAGCAGCATTATTCATAGTGGCTAAAAAATGAAAACAACCCAGATGTCCCTGAACTGATTAGTACAGAAGCAAAATGTGGTTATTTGGCAATTAAAAAAAAAAAAAAATGAAGTATTGATACATGCTACAACAGGAATGAATCTTGAAAACAATAAATCAGACAAAAGGCCACATATTGTATCATTCCATTTATAGGAAATGGCCAAAGTAGGAAAATCCATAGAGAAAGTGGATTAGTAGTTGCATGGGCTCAGTGGAATGAAAAGTGACTGCTAATGAGTGTAGAGTTCCTTTTGGGGATGATGACAGTATTCCAGAATTAGTGATGGTAGTTGCACAAGCAAGTGAATGTACTAAAAACCAGAGTCATACACTTTAAAAGAGCCAGCTGGGTGTCATAGTGCACACCTGTAATCCCAGTGGCTCTGGAGGCTGAGGCAGGAGGATTTCAAGTTCAAAGCTAGCCTCAGCAATTTAGCAAGGCCCTAAGCAACTCAGTGAGACCCTGTCTCTAAATTTCAAAATACAAAAAAGGACTGGGGATGTGGTTCAGTGGATAAGCGCCCTGGGCTCAATCTCCAGTACCAAAAGAAAAAGTGATTTTTATGGTAAAGGAATTATATCTCCAAAAAAGAAAATTATCAAAAGAGAGATTTTAAATATTAAAATCTCCTGAAGTCTTTCTAAAATCTAAAATAAGTGTGGTTTTATTAATCCCTAAAGTGAAATGGTCTCATTTCAACCATTTAGCTATCTATATTTCTTTCAACCCACTGAACATGTCATACAACAAATATTTATTTTAAAAGGTGATGATGAAGATGATGCAGAAGATGAAAATAACATTGATAAAAGAACTAACTCAGATGGACCATCTGCAAAACGGCCAAAACTGCCTTCTTAGCTATAACTTTTATGAAATTTTAAAGACTGCTGCTACATCCTAGTTATGATACACTGGTATTAAGGAAGACTTATGCTCTATTTTGGAAAGCATTTAATTTGTTCCCCTGT
Source organism: Tamias sibiricus (assembly GCA_025594165.1). Classification (NCBI taxonomy): domain Eukaryota; kingdom Metazoa; phylum Chordata; class Mammalia; order Rodentia; family Sciuridae; genus Tamias; species Tamias sibiricus. Next base: position 16,983,600 of record CM046659.1, read on the forward strand.
GACAAGTTTGTGAGAGAGAAAACTTGCTTCTGTTTCCAGCAGAGAAAGATATAATAAATGTTTAGGAATTAAGTCTATTTTCTTCAGTGAGAAATTTCAAGCCATAGAAATGAAATAGAATATTTAAGAATGTATAAAATCCTCCAACTTGGCAACTGAATTTTCATCATTGTTTTGTTTTTAAAATAGCCATTGAATTTAAATTGTGTGATGTCTACACCTCTTAGATTGTTATACAAAGAACATGTCTTGAATCATAGGCAATAATATTTCAAAGAACTAAAAGAACTGATATAAGCAAGTGGCAGAAATTGGCTATTAAATGTTGGAATGTCAATTCTTTGTAAGTAGAAGGAAAATAAGGAAATAGAAAACTGAAGAGAAAGGAGGCCATTGAGAGTGGTGCCAAGGAAATGTTATAGCCTTTATATAGACATCCAGAAATGATCCCACTCAGGGTGAATTAATCTTCTGACTTATCTGGGAGCTTGAGATATAAGATGGGGGATGTTTTTGTGCTATAATATGGTATATGTACAAGTACAAAAATAAGACCTAAGTAAGCCAGCTATGTTGACTGTAACTTAGCTATTTCCTCTCCACTTGTAGCCATACTTTGGCTTTACTTAACAAAGAAATGTTGAAACTTTTAAAAATATATATTCCTAAAATATATGTGTGTGTGTGTGTTTTTCTGCTTGTCAGTGGAATAAAGGCATTTTAAATTTACCATCCGTCTTTCCTGATTACTTGAGATAGCTAAAATGCAAAGAAATCAAGTAACATGCACCTAATGAAATACAAATAGTCATAGAGTTGGAAGTAACCTTACAAATTATATGACTTATTTTGGAGGTAAACTGAATCTCAAAACAGTTATTTGCCTCAGTTTACAGAGCTAACCATTGGCACAGCTGGTTAGATTTTTGTTTTAAGATGACAAAATATGGGCTGGGAATATAGCTCAGTTGGTAGAGTGCTTGCCTCGCATGCACAAGTCCCTGAGTTCAATCCCCAGCACCACCCAAAAAAAAAGATGACAAAATATTAAATCGTTAATCACTTTTATTATCAGTTAATTAAAATGATATTATCATTGTACTTTCCCAGCTACATATTCTGAAAACTATAGCCCAGCAGTTCATGCTATTAAAAACACTCAATTTATTTATTTATTTATTTTTAAATACCAGGGATTGAACTCAGGGGCACTTGACCACTGGACCACATCCCCAGCCCTTTTTTATATTTTATTAGAGACAGGGTCTCACTGAGTTGCTAAGTACCTCAGCATTGCTGAGGCTGGCTTTGAACTCGCGATCCTCCTGCCTCAGCCTCTCAAGTGCTGCGATTACAGGTGTGCGCCACCGTCCCCAACTAAAAACATTGAATTTTTACACACTTCGTATCCTTAAAATATTTTACTTGGAACATCAGCCTTCCACTAAGTACTCTTAATGTAATCAAAATAGTGCCAGTAGGAAAGGTTATACATGGTCAGAAATTATCTTATTTAGTTTATGATAACATTTCTAATATTCAACTGTGATTTATTTTAATACTACCATTTACGGTCCTTAAAGAAAAAACTTATATAGTTGATATTATATGGTTAAACTGATAGCTGAACTCTGCTCCTGAACTTTTTGTTTCCTTCTTTGTTTAATGTTTATGAAGAAATTTCAAAACAGTATTTGTGCTGTGGTCCAATGTTTTAAAGTTCTGGGTTATAGTTTTGATTTTTTTTTAATATTTACTTATTTACTTTAGTTGTACACAATGCAATGCATTTATGTTTACGTGGTGCTGAGGATCGAACCTGGGCCACGCACGTGCAAGGCGAGTGCTCTGCCGCTGAGCCACAACCCCAGCCCAGTTTTGATATTTTACTTAGTTATAATACTGATTCTTATTCTAATACTTTCTTCTTTATAAGTGAGCCACATATTTGAGAAAAAAAGATGTTTAAAGGATCAGTATAGAAGAAATGCCCTGCCTAATTTTCTAATTCGTTGCCTTCTAATGGTACAAACATTAACCAGAGGCAAGCAGAACAACTTCAATTTTACTTTTTCAAGGGAAAGTCGGCCCCACATTCCTCCCTAAATATACTTGACACTATACACAGATAATTTTCTAAATTGTGAAACATGGAGTGTTTATAAGAGGTCTTTTCTAAAAGCAAGTGCTTAAGGAATATTTATTTTAAGGAGTAGAATTCTGTAGGCAGGAACTTTCACTGTTTTATAATAGGTTGTGTGGTTCCGGGGTTGTGGCTCAGTGGTAGAGCACTCACCTAGCATGGGTGAGGCACTGGGTTTGATCCTCAGCACCACATAAAGATAAATAAATAAAGGTATGTGTCCATCTATAACTAAAACATATATTTAAAAAAGAAAAAATATAATAAGTTGTGGTTGCTTGGCTATAGATAGCATTACAACATTAAACATCACCCCCCACCCCCCACCCCACCTGCCCTTTTAAATCTATTTATCTATCTATCAATACTTGGGTATTGAATCCAGTACCTCTCTCAGGGCCCTTCTTATTTTTTATTTTGAGTCAGGGTTATGCTAAGTTACTCAGACTGGCCTTGAATTTGGAATTCTTCCTGCTTCAGCATCTAGCACTGCTGAGATTACAGCTGTGCACCACCACACCCAGCTAAGGGCCTGTACTTGTAAAGAAAATACAGTTTGTTTTCATTTGGAGGCGTCTTTGGTTCTGTTTGTTATGTAGTACTTTTATCTAGTTCCTATTTAGCCTATTAAAGACACAACTATTTGTTAGTGGAATTGTTCAGTCTATGAAAGTGTAGAATGTCATTTCTTTTTATCACTATTGTTTTTTTAAATTAGTGTGTTATAGTCATACATAATGGTATTCATTTTGATGTTCATGAATGCATATAAAATAGCTCCATTTTAATCCCCAGTACTTCCTTTTTACCTCCCCTCTTCTCCCCCGCCCTCCTCTTCCTCTATTGTCTTCCTTCTATTTATTTTTGTAAATGGGCTTATTAGCTGGGTGTGGTGGCGCACACCACAATTCCGTAGCTTGGGAGGCTGAGGCTGGAGGGTCGCAAGTTCAAAGCTAGCCCCAACTGCCAGAGTCCAGCTCCGGTAAGGGGGAGTGAAGATGTCGGTGAAAATGTGAGAAATAAACCACGCAGCACACAAGTCTGGAGGCTTAACTCTAACTTTACTTTTTTACCCAAGTTTTTATAGTCCAGACAGCACAGTCTTACATTACAGCTTTTGAGGTTACATTAAAGAATTTCAGAGTTATACATTTTGAGGGAAACAGGATATTGTTTTAAGTACATATTACTGATTAAACTTATCTAAAGACATAGGAAAAAGCATACATTGATCAATCTTAAATGTCAAGAACAAAAACATGTTTTTACCTAAACCTATTTTTATAGCCCCTTAAGATCACTCACAATGTCCCACACCTTGATTGCCCTAATATATCATAGCTAAACCTTGACTGAACTCAACTTACTATTGTTTCCTATAATAACTTTGTTCTGAACTAGAAAGAAGGAAGTATAGTTATTTTTAAAAGTTAAGCTGGGCTGGGGTTGTGGCTCAGCGGCAGAGCGCTCGCCTTGCACGTACGTGGCCCGGGTTTGATCCTCAGCACCACATAAACATAAATGCATTGTATTGTGTACAACAAAAGTAAATAAATAAATATTTTTTTTAAAAAAGTTAAGCTAACAGGTACTTTTCCTTTGATCAGGTTTTAGATCTAAGGGGTCTCTACCATGGAAAACTTATATCAATATATCTTAAACTTATCCTAAACTTACCTAAGATAAAAGAATCCTTATCAATCACAAGAAAGCCTTATAACTTTAAAAAACCTTATAACTATAACTTAGAAAAGTCTGAACTATGGGGAACAGCAAGAGCCACAAGTTTAATCATTACTTACAAGCCTAATGTCTAATTATAAACCTGTTTTACTCATGTACTAAAGAATTTGCTATAGAGTTCCTGGCTCAGACTCCACGGTGTAAATTTGTGTGGTCAGATTTATGCTTAATAGCTAACTTATGAGCCCCTAGTGGTCATACAGAAACATAGTAAGAATAGGGAGATATTAACCATTGTAGCGCCATTACTTACATCGTTCCTAGAAGAGGGAGAGATGCCTTGCTTTCTCTCCCTATTATTTCGGATGAGGATCCTTGCTCACTTGTCACAAGGAAGATGTGACACCCAACAACTTAGCAAGGCCCTAAGCATCTTAGTGAAACCCTGTCTCAAAATAAAATAAAAGGGCTAGGGATGTGGCTCAGTGGTTAAGCACCTCTAGGCTCAGTCTGCAGTACCAAAAAAAAAAAAAAAAAAAAAAATAGAAGGTGCATTATAGTTACATATGAAATTGGGGTACATTGTGATATATTCATACATTGCACATAGCATAATTTGGTAAATTTCATTCTCCTCCTTCCCCTCCATTGCTTGCTTTTATTCTACTGATCTTTATTATTCCTTAAATATAATATATTGCAATAAGGTTTATAAAAGACATCCTGAAAACCTAAGCTTTTTTGTATCAGGACTGGTGATAGTTACAGATAAAATTAATGTGTTTTGGGAAATTAATTGCAATATGATCATTTTGTGGTAATTTTTTCTTGGATATTTAAGTTTTTTTTGTTGTTGTTGTTGTTTTGGTACCGGGGATTGAACTCGGGGGCACTCGACCACTGGGCCACAACCCCAGCCCTTTTTTGTATTTTATTAGAGACAGGGTTTCACTGAGTTGCTCAGTGCCCTGCCATTGCTGAGGCTGGCTTTGAACTTGCAATCCTCCTGCCTCAGCCTCCCTAGTGCTGGGATTACAGGCGTGCGCCACCGCGCCCGGCTTGGATATTTAAGTTTTACAGTAGGATGTAAAATTCTCTATTCGAGAAATTGGGGGATGTTTTAATATACCTTTTTTTTTTTTTATGCAGTGCTGGGGATTGAACCCCAGGGGTGCTCTACCACTGAGACCCAAGGATTTATAGGCATGGCCATGTACCTAGCAAAAACTCAAAAACTGGGGCTGGGATTGTGGCTCAGTGGTAGAGTGCTCGCCTAGCACGTGTGCGACCCGGGTACAATCCTCAGCACCACATAAAAATCAACGCATTGTATACAACTAAAGCAAATAAATATTAAAAAAAATAAAATTAAAAACTCAGTTTTATTTTAACAAGTGAGAAAAGAAACAAATTGGTTAATTTTTGTGGAGTAATTGGGGCTTTTTTTCTCATTCCTTAGAACATAAGAAGTTTCAGGCCAGGTATGGTGTTACCTGTAATCCCAGCAAGTGGGAAGGCTGTGAGACAGGAGGATCACAAGTTCAAGGCCAGCCTGGGCTAGTTAGAAGAAACCCTGTCTCAATAAAAAATAAAAAAGGCTGGGGATGTAGGACAGTCGTAGAATGTCCCAAAGTTCAGTCCCTAATACTACAGAAAACAAAACAAAACAAAAAAAGTTAAGGTAAATTTAAGTCCATAAAAGTAATAGAAGAAGCCGGGCGCGGTGGCGCACGCCTGTAATCCCAGCACTTTGGGAGCCTGAGGCAGGAGGATCATGAGTTCAAAGCCAGCCTCAGCAATGGCCAGGCACTTAGCAACTTAGTGAGACCCTGTCTCTAAATAAAATAAATTAAAAAAAAAAAAAAAAAAAAGAAGGGCTGGGGATGTGACCCAGTGGTCGAGTGCCCCTGAGTTCAATCCCCGGTACCACAAAAAAAAAAGTAATAGAAGAAAATAACTTTGTGTGTGTGTGTGTGTGTGTGTGTGTGTGTGTGGTACCGGGGATTGAACTCAGGGGCACTCGACCACTAGGTCATATCCCCAGCCCTTTTTTGTATTTTTTCATTTAGAGACAGGGTCTCACTAAGTTGCTAAGTGCCTCGCCATTGCTGAGGCTGGCTTTGAAATTGCGATCCTCCTGCCTCAGCCTCCCAAAGTGCTGGGATTACAGGCGTGAGCCACCGCGCCCGGCTTGTGGAGTAATTGGGGCTTTTTTTCTCATTCCTTAGAACATAAGAAGTTTCAGGCCAGGTATGGTGTTACCTGTAATCCCAGCAAGTGGGAAGGCTGTGAGACAGGAGGATCACAAGTTCAAGGCCAGCCTGGGCTAGTTAGAAGAAACCCTGTCTCAATAAAAAATAAAAAAGGCTGGGGATGTAGGACAGTCGTAGAATGTCCCAAAGTTCAGTCCCTAATACTACAGAAAACAAAACAAAACAAAAAAAGTTAAGGTAAATTTAAGTCCATAAAAGTAATAGAAGAAGCCGGGCGCGGTGGCGCACGCCTGTAATCCCAGCACTTTGGGAGCCTGAGGCAGGAGGATCATGAGTTCAAAGCCAGCCTCAGCAATGGCCAGGCACTTAGCAACTTAGTGAGACCCTGTCTCTAAATAAAATAAATTAAAAAAAAAAAAAAAAAAAAGAAGGGCTGGGGATGTGACCCAGTGGTCGAGTGCCCCTGAGTTCAATCCCCGGTACCACGGTACCACAAAAAAAAAAGTAATAGAAGAAAATAACTTTGTGTGTGTGTGTGTGTGTGTGTGTGTGTGTGTGTGTGTGGTACCGGGGATTGAACTCAGGGGCACTCGACCACTAGGTCATATCCCCAGCCCTTTTTTGTATTTTTTCATTTAGAGACAGGGTCTCACTAAGTTGCTAAGTGCCTCGCCATTGCTGAGGCTGGCTTTGAAATTGCGATCCTCCTGCCTCAGCCTCCCAAAGTGCTGGGATTACAGGCGTGAGCCACCGCGCCCGGCTAGAAAATAACTTTTAATGGCTTTTATAGTTTTAGAATGAGGAAGATTTCCTAAGATTTTAAAAATCCAGAAATCATAAAAGTAAATATTATTACATAATAAAATTCCTAAACATTCTGTAAATAAGGTGAGAACACAAAGAGGGGTGAAGTATTTAGCATTTTCAGTGCAAATCACTAAGAACGAATTCCTTTACATATATCTCTTATGTACTAGTCAGGAAAACACAGCAGAAATAGGAAAAGGAAATGGACACAGGAAAAGAAATCCACATAGATTTTAAGTGAAAAAATGTCATTTCAAAGATATGAAAATTAAAACTACAATGTAACACCATTTTTTACTTCTAAGACTGAAAGATAAATTCTTCTGGTGCAATGTTGAGCTAGAAAGGGTGTGGGGAGAGCCAGGCGTGGTGGCACATACCTGTAATCCCAGTGACTAGGGAAACTGATGCAGGAGGATCTCAAGTTCAAGACCAACCTCAGCAACTTAGGGAGGCCTTAAGGACTTAGCAAGACCCTGTCTCAAAAACCACACAAAAAAAGGACTAGGGATGAAAAAGAGAATGGGGAGAGTGTAGACTGGTATAAGCTCTTTTTGAAAGTCAAGTTGACAATGTCCATCAGCAGAAGACTAGTTAAATAAAAATGGAGAAATGATAGTACAACCATACTGTGCAGCCATTAAAGATCAATCTCTGTTAAATGAAAACTAGTAAGAAACAGAAATCTAGAATGCTAAACTACTGGAAATGTAGGCTACATGCTTATACTATCTGAAAATATAATCCAACTGCCACTGGGAAGAGAATATAGGAGTTAAGGGAGAGAGGGATATTTTTCATTTTATGCCTTTTTGTTCTCTTTGCTTAAAAAGAAATACATGTTTTTTCCTATACAAATACAGGGGGGAAAAAAAAGTGAGACTTTTTTGGGGGCCGGGGGGTGGCAATACTGGGGATTGAATTCAGAAGTCCTCTCTATTCCAGGCTTTTATTTTGAAACAGAGTCTTGCTAAATTGCCCAGACTGGCCTCCAACTTGTAATACTCTTGCTTCAGCCAACCAAGTCCCTGGGATTACAGATATGTGACACCACACCTGGCTAATAACTTTAAAAAAACTCATGCTTTGAACTTAATAAGCACAGATCAGCCACATTAACAGTTTAATACTCTGTCACGTAAATTTGAGGCAAAGAATACAGCTTCACATAAAAAGCAACCCCACAACACCCACATAAAACATTTTCCATCCAAATATTTTGTCAGAAGAGGAAGTATAAGGCAAACTCTAGAGAGGTTAGGAAAGGTAGGTTAAATAGAAGGTGGTGCACCATAGAAGAAGGGGAAAGGTGGTTCCAAAATGGATTTGTATGTCTAACCTTAACCTTGAAAATACTGTCCTATAACCAGTGTTTTATTTTCAAAGTATGAAATGAATTTCACAGTGTTACTGTAACTATTCCAGTTCTCAGGTGACCTTTGGGATCTGAATTAGCCCTATTTAAAGAAATGGCCCAGGGGTTGGGGCTGTGGCTCAGCGGTAGAGCGCTCCTCTCGCATGTATGAGGCCCTGGGTTCAATCCTCAGCACCACATAAATAAAATAAAGGTATTGTGTCTACCTACTACTAAAAAGAAAGAAAGAAATGGCCAGGAAACAGTGAATACTAGAAATGTAAAAGTAGCAGCTCACATAAGGAATACTAATAGGCCATTGGGTTATAGTTTTAAATAGAAATTTACTCTGATGCCAGAAATTCTTGTGAGGATAGAATTAGTTTATGAGTGCTTTATAGGTCCAAGGTATTGCCTTGAACACCCAAATACTAATTGTGTGCTATAGCTCTAAGAATGATTGTACTTGGTGCATGTTAGATGGCTCAGGAAACTTGTTACTTTCATTGTAAGGAGAATTAGTTAAGTGCTGTAACCACAACTTAAAAATCTTGTTTGTGAATGTGTTTCTTAGCATAAGGAAAATTGCAAGACAACAAATATCACAAGGCCTATTAACAAGAAATAAATTGAGAAATGTTTTAAATGTTGGCCTTGGGCTGGGCTTAATATGACACATGCCTGTAATCCCATTGACTCAGGAGGCCAAGGCAGGAGGATGGCAAGTTAAGGGCCAGCCTGGGCAACTTAGGGAGACCCTTTCTCAAAATAAAACATTTTAAAAAGGGGCTCCAGGGGCTGGGGTTGTGGCTCAGCAGTAGAGCGCTCGCCTAGCACGTGCGTGGCCCGGGTTCGATCCTCAGCACCACGTACAAATAAATGTATCGTGTACAACTAAAGCAAATAAATAAATATTAAAATTAAAAATGGGCTCCGGTATAGCTCAGAGGTAAACCCCTGGGTTTAATCCCTAGTACACAAAATAAACAGATTTTGGCTTGGAGAATATATCACTACATTCTGAAACCTTTACCTAATAAATAAACTAGAACAGATTTACTATGCACTTAGTAGTAGATAGTAATGTTTAACCTTTATTTTCTCTGGAGAGTGAATAAAAACTTGTTTTGCAGCCTAGCAAGAGAAGTGTGTATTCAATAAATATATACTGGGCACCCAATATGTGCCAGCACTGTTCTAGCAATAGGGCCCACAGCAGTAAACAGACAAAAATCTCAGCCTTCTGACAAACAAAGCATGTGAGGAAAAATGCTGTGAGAAAAATTACAAGAATAGAGAATGCTGAATTTTATTTTGGGGGGTAGGTGGGTACCTGGAATTGAACTCAGGGGCCCTCAACCACTGAGCCACATCTCCAGCCCTATTGTATTTTATTTAGAGACAGGGTCTCACTCAGTTGCTTAGCACCTTGCCATTGGAACTCAAGATCCTCCTGCCTCAGCCTCCCAAGCCACTGGGATTATAGGCATGTGCTGCCACCACACCTAGCAAGAATGTTGAATTTTAAATAGGGTAATCAGGGGCAGCCTTACTAAGATGACACTTGAGCAGAGGTTTGAAGGTGATAGAGCAGACCATGGTTGAGCACCAAGCAGAAGACACATTTGAGTGCAGAGGCCCCTACTCAGGGTTTTCTGGTATGATCAAGACGAACAGTATGATTGAGCAAAGTGGCACACACCTATAATCCCAGCTACTCCAGAGGCTGAGGCAGTGGTTGGCAAGTTCCAGGTTAGCCTCAACAAACCTAGTGAGACCCTGTCCTGAAATTAAAAAATAACATGGTCTGGGGATGTATGTAGCTCAGTGGTAAAGCATCCCTGGGTTCAATTCCCAGTACTACCAAAAAAAAAAAAAAAAAAAAAAAAAAAAAGAAGAAGAAGAAGAAGAAAGACATTAATGTGTCTGGAATAAAGCCAGGTGCAGAAGAGTAGCAGAAAATAAAAGGTTTAAGTTGGTGGGGCCACTGTACTCATGTAAAGTTAGGACTTTGGCTTTTATTCAGGGTTTTTTTTTTTTTTTTTTTTTTGGTTTTTTTTTAGAGATAATTATTTTCTTTATTTTATTTATTTGTGGTACATGGGGATTGAACCCAGGGCCTTATGCATAAGGCAAGCACTCTACCAACTGAGCTATATCCCCAGCCCTAGAGATAACATTTAAAAAGGCTCCCTCTGGGTACTGTGTTGATAATGTAGAGTTATAGGAGACTTGAAGAGCAAATTTTAGTGGGTAGACCTTGGCATCTTAGTCTTGGACAGGTTAAATTTCATGTGCCTGATAATACACCTTAGCAAACACATCAAGTAAGCAGTTGGATGATCAAGTCTGGATTGAGAAGATCCAAAGTAGTGACATAAATTGGGGTTATTTAAAGCCATTAGCCTGGATGAAATGACCAAAGGAGTAAGTATAGATAAGAGAGCTGGGATACACCAACATTTAGAAGAAACCAGCCAAGAAGTCAGAAGCAAGTATGAGGAAGAATCCAAAAGTTCCTAGAACTGAATCATTTAATACATGGTAGCTACTTGTCACATGTGGCTATTTAAATGAACATAAAATTTAAAATTCAGTTCCAAAGTCATACTGGCCACATTTCAAGGGCTTCTTTCATCTAGCTAGCAACTACTGATTTGAATAGCACAAAGAATATATCTATCATCACTAAAGTTCTGCTGGTTCAGAAACCAGCTGAAGGAAGTATCTCAAGGACATAGTATCCAAGAACTGCTGATAGATGATTTGAGAACAAAGACTTGCCCGTTGGAGTTAGAAGTGACTGGTGACCTCTTGAGACTAGTTTGGTAATGGGAGGCAGAAGCCTGATATAAGCACATTTGGACAAACCAGAGAGAATTTGAAATTAGAAAATACAACTCTGAAGAATTGTAATTAGAATGGATGGGGTGAACTTCCTTCAAAACATTTGCTGCAGCCAGGTGCGGTGGCACACACCTGTAATCCTAGTGGCTCAGGAGGCTGAGACAGGAGAATCACAAGTTCAAAGCCAGCCTCAGCACCAGCAAGGTGCTAAACAACTCAGTGAGACCCTGTCTCTAAATAAAATACAAAATAGGTCTGGGGATGTGGCTCAGTAGTCAAGTGCCCCTGAGTTCAATCCCCAGTACCAAAAAAAAAAAAAAAAAAAAAAAAAAAGCATTTGCTACAATTATTCCAAAGACAAGTAAAACTCTCTTGACTGACCGTTGAGTCTTCAGCAAATGCTACATAAAAACACTGAACCAGTGATTCTCAACCCAAATAGAATCATTTGAAAAGTTTAAAAAACAGGATTGGCTGGGGTCCACCCCCCAAAATCTGATATAATTGGTTGGTAGGGGACCCTGGCATTGTTATATGAGGAGCTTTGCTTTGATTTTTATTTTCCTGGATACTTCTAATGTACAGCCTTATTTATTTATTTATTTATTTATTTATTTAGGTTAATGGACCTTTATTTTATTTATTTATTCATTTATTTATATGTGGTGCCGAGAATTGAACCCAGTGCCTCACACATGCTAGGCAAGTACTCTGCCACTGAGCTACAACTCCAGCCCCTGTACAGCCTTATTTTAATACCTATTCACTGCTTTAAACTAAAATACTAATGCATGATGATTTCCAATCATGGTCCAAAATTGTATGGGAACTTTATATGTTGGAGAATTTATTAGGTAATAGCACATATTTGATGCAAAAAAATTAGTCATGAGATATTATGGTAAATTTAGAGATAAGATTGTTAAGTCCATCAAGAAGGAAATTATTTAATCTTTTTAAAAATTTTTTCTTTTAGTTGTATATGGACAAAATGCCTTTATTCCTTTTTATGCAGTGCTAAGGATAGAACCCAGTCTCACACATGCTAGACAGATGCTCTGCCACTGAGCTACAGCCCCTGCCCCTCATTTAATCTTAATTAAAAGATTAACACTATCCATGAGGAACACACACACTGGTTTGGTTATTTTATGGGTGCAGTCACTCTCATGTGAGCACTTTGACCTCATGACTCTACTTCCTTAAAGAAAAGCTCAGCCGGGCGCGGTGGCACAAGCCTGTAATCCCAGCACTTGGGAGGTTGAGGCAGGAGGATCATGAGTTCAAAGCCAGCCTCAGCAATGGTGAGGCACTTAGCAACTCAGCGAGACCCTGACTCTAAATAAAATACAAAAAAGGGCTGGGGATGTGGCCCAGTGGTCGAGTGCCCCTGAGTTCAATCCCCAGTGCCAAAAAAAAAAAAAAAAGAAAAAGCTCAATTATAAAGGCTTTGAAATAGAATCAAATTCTAAACTTTAGGGAACTTTTTTTTTTTTAACTTTAAAGTCATTTTTAAAAAAATATTTTTTAGTTGTAGATGGACACTATACCTTTATTTTATTTATTTTTATGTGGTGCTGAGGATCGAACCTAAGGCCTCACATGTGCTAGGCAAGTGCTCTACCACTGAGCTACAACCCCATCCCTAAAGTCATTTTTAAAACCAGAAAATTTAAATGTTGACTAAAGCACCATGAATTACTTATTTCTGCAGTTATCTATTTCTTATACTGGTACTTTTGAAAAAAACATATAACATGTTTCAGTGAGAAACACTCAACAGGATTATTTCATCTCAGATGTAGATGCAAATGAAATGACCTGAAATCCTTGTGGAATATAGCTCTATCTTCCTCATAACTGGAAGCAAATATTTAGAAGTTATAGATCCTAGGATATCTGCCCCTTCCATAAATCCCTGAATCACTTAATCATCACAATCACTACATAATCCTGTATTCACTGCCTTTCATATTATGATGTGAATATGAAATAAAGGATAATCTAGGGGCTGGGGTTGTGGCTCAGTGATAGAGGTTTTTGTTTTGTTTTGTTGTTGGTGGACACAATACCTTTATCTTATTTATATGGTGCTGAGGATCGAACCCAGGGCCTCACACATGCGAGACAGAGACAAGCGCTCTACTGCTGAGCCATAGCCCCAGCCCCAATGATAGAGTACTTATCTAGCATGTGTGAGGCACACTGGGTTTGATCATTGGCACCACATAAAAATAAAGGAATTTTATCCATCCACAACTAAAATTTTTTTTTTTTAAAAAAAGGATAGTCTATTATACACAAGTCTCCTATCCATTAATTTCAACCTCTTTCTCAATCCTCCTTTTCACCCTACCAAAGATGCTTTGAAAGTAGCCATAAAAAACAAGATGTAATTCAGCAGATCTTGGATAAATAATTCTTAAGTAATAAAGCAGATTACCCTATAGTCTGGAAATTTGTACATATGTGTGTGTGTGTGTATTTTTTGTTGTTGTTGTTGTTTGTACCAGGGATTGAACTCAGGGCAACAACTGGGCCACATCCCCAGCCCTTTTTTGTATTTTTATTAGAGACAGTGTCTTGAGTTGCTAAATGCCTCGCCATTGCTGAGGCTGGCTTTGAACTCGATCCTCCTGCCTCAGCCTCCCATGTAATTATATTTTTGAAATACTGCACTAATTGTACTATTAATTCATGTTCTTGTGATCAAGGCAATATGATCTTGAAACAGATGGACTGAACATTTGCTTATCAAAGCCTAAAATTCCAGAATTCCTAAAATTCTAAAATCTACTTCAATAAAAAGGAATTACCTTTTTACAAGTGGCAGTACATAAAGCATTTATAAGACAAAAAGCAATTGAAATAATTTTCTAAAGTCATTTCCAAACTAACACTGCACCAAGACTAACAAATCAGGAAACTTTCCATGATTTTCCTCTTTTTTTTTTTTCCAAATTTTCCTTTTTTGAGAAGTAGTCAAGTGGAATGATTAAAAAGCTGAAGATCTAAAAATAGACATCCTGGGTTCAAATCCTGACTTTCCACTTAACTTGCTGTGTGACCATGGACAGATTATTGATTCCTATGTATGTCAAATTTCCTCTTCTGTAAATGATTAGTACCAATGCAATACTTGCCTCATAAGATTATAAGTGAAGAAACAGAAAACAGTGCCTGCCAGCATACATACTGAGTACTCAAAAGATGCAAATGTTCAATCCCAGGATTGCAAAAAAAAAAAAAGATGCTTGATTTTGATTCTCTAATCCTCAGAGAAAAATAGGTATTTCAAACTGCTGATTGTTTGGATGGAGTGTATTATGTAAATAGACATCAGTAACTGGACCTTTAGAAGTAGTAAGGGAGATTCTGCTGCTTTTGAGTTACAAAGGTACCTGCTTTATCTTTTAGGTAAAAGTTTGCTGCGGAATGCTCAAACTTCCTATGGCTCAAATGTGGCGTAAAGGTGAAATTGCTAAGAAACTTTATTTTCAGTAGCTTGTACAAACTGAGAAAAAAACTTTTCTAATATTGCCATTTCCATTCTTTGGCGTGACTGGGAAAACAGTACTAAAAACATTTGTCAGCAGGCATGGTGGTGCACACCTGTAATCTCAGCAGCTGCGAGGCACTAAGCAACTCAGTGAGCCCCTGTCCCTAAATAAAATACAAAAAAAGGGCTGGGGATGTGGCTCAGTGGTTGAGTACTCCGGAGTTTAATCCTTGGTACCGAAGTTTAAAAAAAAAATGTGATTTGTGAAAAGCACTATAGCTCATTGGTTAGACACAAAGGAATCAGAATGCCAGGCTTTGGCAAGTTAGTTAACTCCTGTGCTTCAGTTTACCCATCAGTAAAACCTGGAAAACAACTGCCATCTCAAAGGGGTTGTAATATATGAGTTAATTCATGGAAAACTCTTCAAACAGATCTTGAGAGTAAGCACCCCCCCCCAAAAAAGGGTTACGATTATTAGTAAAATAGTGTAAATTATTTCCTGGTATTAACATAACTACATATACTGATCTCACCCAGAAAAGAAAAAAATCTTGTATTTTCATTTCTTTAGTTATTTGTATTGGTACCTGACACAATGTATTAAAAACACAAAAGAAAGAAGGTACAAGGATCACATCTTCATGCAATTGCTGTGGGCAGAAAAAAATTAGGATGATGACAGGATGGTAGCCTTTAGAAGGGCATCATGTCTGAAGAACTAGATGAAATTACCTTCACCTATTCACATCTTCTGTGTAAGTTATGTCTAGACTTTCATTTAGTCTCTTCCCAAGTAGATATTATTATTACTATTTTGATACTGGGGATTGAATACAGAGGTGCTTTACCACTGAGCCACATCCCCAGCCTTTTAAATTTTTTTTCACTTTGAGATGGGGATCTCACTAAGTTGCTTAGGGCCTCCATAACTTGCTGAGGCTGGCCTGGAACTTGTGATCCTCTGGTCTGACTCGCCCAATTGCTGGGATTATAGATATGCACCACTATGCTCCACCCCAAATTTTTTTAAACCAGTAGCATTAATAATGATTTAGCCAGCCATTATCCAGAACAAATTCTGCTTATCAAGACAGCCATCATAGCTGGGGAGGTATGCCAGTAGCAGCATGTGTAGCTGGCAAGTACCAACCCTGGGTTCAATCCCTAGCACAAGAGTTAATAATAAACCATTGCCATTACCTCAATAGTTTTATACCACTTCCTCAAACTGAAAGAAAGCAAGCATAAGCTTATCTACAGAAGGATGAATTAGTGTGTGTTTGAATGATCTTAAAGCAAGCCACATAATAGTATAAAAATTTAAATTTTATGACCATGTTTGGACCTTTTTACACTTAACACAATGGAAATGTTCATATTCATTTTTTTCCCCAAAGGAAAATTTTCTGAATTATCACTATGTTGCACAGTAGAATAGAAATGAGTTCAGGTACTTATTCAAGTTTCTAAAGAATACAAATAACAAGACACAATTTTACTTGCAAAACCTGAAGTCATCAACATGATTCTGTAGTACTATATCTCAGGCTTTACCTAAAAAGTCATCATTATTCAGATAAAGATCGTCCCTTAGTCACATTTTTAAAAAAAGCCACTGTCCCACCACAACTTCCTGAGATCTGTGAAGATTGCAGTCTTGTGATCAGACTCCATATAGTACTGGCAGTTTTGTAATCATAAAGAAACCAATGACTGATTTTATGTGTCAATCAGTTGTAGTCTGCTGATCTGATTAGAAGCCTTGACAAATGCTTGGTGGCGATTGCAAATAACTGCCAAGCATATGGGGATGATACAGTAGCCCACAGTTTTGGGATCAGCTCTTGTACAAGAATAAAGGAACAAAAACATCTGTAAGTAAGGTATCAGAAAAATAATTGTCCACAACCAAAAAGGCAGGGAGAGTAAGCGAGCTTTCAAGGAGTGTGTCCATGTGGTTCCTTCACCGGGCTCCTCAGGGTGCTGCTGAATGTGCTCCAAAGCCAGCCTGTTGTAAGTCTCATTGATTTCAAAAACATAATAAAATGCTGCTGCACTTGCTAACAGATACAGTCCCACTCCGATCCACCCCATCCGCTGACGGAAGTTCATCATTCTCCATGCTCTGTGCCTTCAAAGTAAAAAATGAAAAAATACAGTTAGGGTCTAGTAATGCTTCTATGGCAACTATTCCAAAATGTATTTCTTTTATTTCCAAGGACTCTAAAATACCCCACTAACATTCAAAATAAATTTCATTAAGAAATGTAAATAACAGGTGGCGGTTTTATGTAGTAGTTATGAGCAAGTAGAAAACATTGGTTTCATTGTGTATATAAAGTTCTGCTTTTTATGTGAATCCCACATAATAAATCATTACATCTGCTTAAATAGGTCCTGTACACCTTCATTTCGGAAACTCTTAATTAAGCTAATTTCCTATGGGACATTTCACTTTTACAGATGGCTTAACAGTATTGCCTCAAATCTGAACATTGGGTTCTACAGATGATGCCAACGTCGGAGCCCCCAAGTTAAGACAGTAACTCTTAAACACTTACAGTGGTCCCGAAAATCTTCCTGTTCCCACGGCAAGCGTTAAAGAGTCACTCAGTTCTGAATAATCGGGTGGCTTTGGCATTTCAGAACAAGCCACCATAAAAGAAATCCCCTGGGTCGCCCGGTTCGGGGAGAAAGGTGAGCGCCGCCAGCCTGGAGCACAAGCTAACAGTGATTAAGTACAGCGTGACTACGGGTAGTCACGCGGCAGCCCGGCGTCTGCCGCCGCGGGCAGAGCCGGTCCGGTCACCCGGCCGGGCCGGGAGGCTCCCAGGCCACTGGGGCCTCCGTGGCGCCGGCCCCGCCCCCTGCAGCGCTCGCCCGCCCGCCGCTCTCGGGCTGCACAGGCAGCGCCAGGCCGTGCCTCGCCAACCTGCAGCGCCGCGAGCCCGGCGCCCAGCAGCGGCCGCCGTCCGAGACAGCCTGCAAAGCTGAGCAGGTCCCGGCTCTCACCTTCCTGTCCCGGGTGGCCCTCCCGCCCGCCGTCCCGGATGCCGCCGCAGTTAGGGCTTCCGGCTTGGGCCGGAAACACGCCCGCCCCGCCCCACCAGGCCCGCCTTCGTGATGTCAGTGCGCCTCCGCGCACCGGACGATCTCCTTCGGCGCGTCCAGTACGTCCGCAGCTGGGCCTGTGCTGACACCGCAGCGCGCGCCGCTCGGTGCCTAGGTCACGACTGAGCGCCTCGTCACTCCTCGCTGCCGAAAGCAGGGCAGAGACCTGGCGGTTCGGCATCCACTGCCGGCGACCGGCGCGACTCCCGAGCCTCCATCAGAACCGAGCACGCCCGTGCTCCTGCTCGTGGTCGGGAGCGGGCCTAGCATCTGGGCCGCCGGCAGACGGCGCAGGCTCCGTGGTAGATAACGGTGAGAGCAGGTGGGCTGGCGAGCCGCTTCACTGGCCCAGAGGGGCGCTTGAGGCGGGAGAGGGGAGGGGCTGCTTGCAACAGCGCGGCGGCGGGTTCGCGGGGACCTGCACTTGCGCCCCAGTCGCTGACACCCGCAACTGATCTGGCTTCTATCCCCGCAGGCTACTGGACCTCGGCACGTTGATCAGACCTGCGTGGGGTACTGCGCAGAATTACTGTGAATTGCGGCGGGCACCCGCGCTTCGAAAGAATTAGAATTTAAATCTATGATTTCGGGCACGATGGCCCTGAGGCTTTTAGAAGACTGGTGCAGGGGGATGGATATGAACCCTCGGAAAGCGCTGTTGATTGCAGGCATCCCCCAGACCTGTGGTGTGGCGGAAATCGAGGAGGCTCTACGGGCTGGTCTGTCTCCTTTGGGGGAGTACAGACTGCTTGGGAGGATGTTCAGAAGGGATGAGAACAGGAACGTAGCCTTAATAGGTCTTACTGAGGAGACAAGTCATGATATGGTTCCTAAGGAGATACCGGGGATAGGGGGTGTCTGGAGAGTGATCTTTAAGCCGCCAGAACTGGATAATGAATTTTTAAGGAAATTAAATGAGTTTTTAGAAGAAGAGGGCATGACAGTGGGTAAGTTGACCAGAGTTCTTGGGGGTGGAAATAACCCTTTTGACCAGGGCATGATCCCTGAAATGCAGGCAGCTTTGTTGACACAGGCATTAGATAAGGTTCTTCAGCCTGCCCTGCAATACCTAAATTATAAAAAACTGAGACTGTTCTCAGGCAGAGATCCTCCAGAACCAGGGGAAGAAAAATTTGCACCGTGGATGTTTCATACTACTCAAATGATGAAGACATGGCAGGTGTCTGATGCAGAAAAAAGAAGGCGATTGACAGAGAGCCTTCGCGGCCCAGCATTTGATATTATTCGTATCCTCAAGATAAATAATCCTTTAATTAAGGTCCCTGAATGCCTGCAGGCTCTTGAGACAGTATTTGGGGTTACTGATAATCCTAGGGAGTTGCAGGTCAAATATCTAAACACTTACCAGAAGGATAAAGAAAAGTTGTCTGCTTATGTATTAAGGCTAGAGCCTTTATTACAGAAACTGGTACAGAGAGGAGCAATAGAGAAGGGTGATGTGAATCAGACCCGCCTAGAGCAAATCATAGCTGGGGCAATTCACAGAACAGTTCGCAGACAGCTTAATCTGCCAGAGGATGGCCCAGCTCCAGGCTTACTGCAGTTACTGGCACTGATAAAGGAGAAGGAGGCAGCCTTTCTCCAGGGGGGATTAGAAGGGCATTTCACCTAAATCTCAGGAAAACAGGTAGGGATGTCTGGCAATAAGCAGAGCATGGAGGTAGATGAGTCCATGTACTCCAGTGATAGACACTAACCAGTCCCCACCTTGGCTGCCACATAACTCATTTTTTTTCAGTTCTCAGTGTAAACCATTTGCCATTTCCGTGCCTATTAATGTCTCTTAAATGTGTCACCCCCGTGATTTTTTTATCATATAAATTTGTGGGGCTGGGATTGTGACTCAGCGGTAGAGTGCTCGCCTAGCACGTGCGCGGCCCTGGGTTTGATCCTGCACCACGTAAAAATAAACGCATTGTGTACAACTAAAGCAAATAAATAAATAAATATTTAAAAATAAATAAATTTGTACAAAAGGTCTATAATGTATGCAGTGCTGAGAGGCAGGTAAGGCTCAGATAACGTATGCAAACTAGATCCCACTGAGAGTTCTGCTTATTTGGTAGCAGGTACAAATGTAGCATGTCACATGTGATCATATTGTGTCATCAGTAGTTTTTAGGTGTGTATATTGCCCTGCATGATAAAGGAGGAACATTGGTTGAGCTCCTCTTAACAAAGAGCTGTGGTTAAAATATTAAGTTATTTTCTGTTCAAATCACAAATTATTGATTCTGTCTAATCAAACGCAGAACTGAATGCTGAGGTTGGTAAGTCTACAACAGACATCTTGTAACACTAGATTTCTGATATGTGTCATCAAAGCATCACTTGTTCTGAATATTGTTTTCATGGTTGTTATAAAAGTATAGGTGTGAAAATATAAAAGAATGCTAATAAAACGTCTTTAATCTTTTTTCTTTACCTTAAGGTACTAAAAGAGATTTCATGTGAACCAGCTGATCCTAAAGTGTGAATTTGAAAACCACAGACTTTGTTCTTTTGACTCTTTCCTCTTGGTGCCCAGGGGTAGAACATCTTTTTCTAAGTGAGATCCCAAGAGTAATCTTCTAAAGCCATAAAACAATGGAATGAAACAAGACTACACACATAGGAATAGTATAGATCCAGAGACTTCAGTGTATTGACTTTGGAGGAAGAAAGGAAAGAAATGAACATAGCATACCTTTGCATGGCAGACTGGACTAAAAGTTTTCCCATGTACTTTCTCATGTAATCCTTTTAAAAATCCTGCAGTATGGGCCTGGGACTAGAGCTTAGTGGTAGAGTGCTTGCCTGGGATGTGTGAGGCCCTCCCTTTGATCCCCAGGACCACACAGCACACATAGAAATCCTGCAACATAGGGAAACTTAGTTTTGCACTGTGGGAACAAACAGAGAGAGGAAGAAAAGAAGTTTGCCTGAGTTGAAACAACTAGTCAGTAACTGGGCCAGACTTCTACTCTGTCTTACTACAAGACCCAAATTCTTTCCACTGCCCAAAAAGAAGCAATCCTAAGGGTGGCTACCACAGCCTCACAAAGGAAGCAGGGCAGGTGTTGGCCACACTTGACACATGTACCTCTTGTGTGCATTGGAGAGGAGTACATTACTCAATCACAACCCAAGTTCCCGTAAGTTCCCTTCTATAGAATGCTGAATTCTAGGTGGTATATGAACTCTGGATAATTTGAAGGTGTAGTTTTGCTTTTGTTTATGTTTGTATAATGTTTTGAGTGTGCCAGGCTCTGTCACACATTTGCCACCTCAGTAGTGATAATGATATCAGCTGTGTTTACACAGGGTTAGTAACTGCTTCACCTCTACCATATGTGTGCCATCAGCTAAGGACACAAGATTATATAATTAATTTTAGATTACAACCCCTGCCCTGTAGGTTCATTTGGGCCCAGTTATAATAGCTGATGCTGAGCACCTACCGTTGGCCAAACACAGCACCGTTGAACACATTTGGTCCTACAACAAGCTAAGTCCTCCTCCATTTTATAGAGGAGCCTAAGGTACAGAGAATTTAAGTAACTTGCCCAGGGCTTTACAACTAATAAGTGGCAGGGCCAGACTGTTTCCAGAGTCCTTGATCTTTATTCTATGTTGCCCTTTTAAATCCTCACAGAAGCCTGTCAAAAACATGCTATTAGCCGGGCGCAGTGGCGCACGCCTGTAATCCCAGCACTTTGGGAGGCTGAGGCAGGAGGATCGCGAGTTCAAAGCCAGCCTCAGCAATGGCGAGGCACTTAGTAACTCAGTGAGACCCTGTCTCTAATAAAATACAAAAAAGGGCTGGGGATGTGGCCCAGTGGTCAAGTGCCCCTGAGTTCAATCCCCAGTACCCCAAAAAAAAAAACATGCTATTAGGGCTGGAGATACAGCTCAGTTGGTAGAGTGCTTGCCTCACATGCACAAAGACCTGGGTTCAGTCTCCAGCACCAAAAAAAAAAAAAAAAATAGTATTAATTTCCCTAGATTACAGATGAGAAACTTGAGGTTTAGGAAGATTCAGTGCTAGGAGCAAGGACACAGTCTGATTCCAAACAGCTGTTTTTAGGGTATTCTGCCACATATTGGTAAACACTATATAACTTAAAAGATAGTTTGTTTCTTCTTTGCAGTGCTGAGGATCAAATCCAAGGATTTGAATATGCTAAGCAAACATTCTACCCCTAGACTATACTCCCTGGCACTTAAAATAATAGTAAAGGCAGTTTCTTTTATAAAGTCATGAAATAGGGGCTGGGATTGTGGTTCAGCGGTAGAGTGCTTGCCTAGCACGTGTGCGACCCGGGTTCAATCCTCAGCACCACGTACAAATAAACACATTGTGTACAACTAAAAGCAAATAAATAAATATTTTTTTAAAAAAGCCATGAAATAATTTTAAAAAGTATACATTCTTTTAACTATGTTTCAAAGACACATTAAAATACTGTGTAATTTCCTTTCCTTTCAGTGAAAAATATGCAAAGGAAATGCTCAAAGAAACAAAAGGAAGATGGCAGGCCAAAGTCCACAGAAGCAGCCTGCAAAAGCTACCAGTAGTGACAGCTACAATTTGAGTTACAGAATAAATTACATAGTATTGAGTTATGAACCAGAGTATAACAAATATCCATGCATTTATGCTGATGTAAATAAAGATTGAATAGATAAGTGTAGGAGAACAGACAAACCTTCCTTCCAGAAGAATTTCAAACAACTTATGTGGTCATTCCCTGCTTTAGGAGGTGGATTTCATTCCTTTTCCCCTTTAAATATGGGCTCAACTTTGTAACTTGCTTCTAAGGAATAAAGAGAAAAATCATTCAGTAGAGAAATATGGCAAATACTACCTTGGCCAGGTGATCCTGATTTATCATCAGTGATGTCAGGGATCCCTCATATAATGTGATGACAAAGGTATGTCACCAATGTGCTACTCGGTGTTCTACAAAATACCTGATGAGTACTGCCAGGATCATTTCTTAAAAAAAAAAAAAAAAAAAAAAAAAAAAAAAAAAAAAAAAAGACAGAAATTGTCCCAAATCAGAGGAGACAGATATGGTACATGTCAGTACATGTCAGGTGGCATCCTGGAGAGCATCTTGGACCAGATAAAGGACACTAGTGGAAAGGTGAAATCCAAATATAGTCAGGAGTTTAATTACTAGTAGTGCAATAGCGCTTGGAGGTTTAGAAATGTATCATGGTAATCTAAGATGTTAACATCAGGGGAATGGAGGTGAGTACACAGAGATCCTCTATCTTTGTAACTTTTCAGTAACCCTAAAATTATTCTAAAATAGAATGTTCACTGAAGTGCGCGTGGAGATATGTACCTACGAATGAACATGCAAGTAACATGAAATAAGTCCTTAGGGAGTGCTTCACTGGAGCCCCTCCCTACTTAACCGTTATTCACCTAAGGACCACTAGGTGGCGCTGAGCTGTCAGGGTCGGCCCAGCCAAGCCCTAATTGAAAAAGGATTCTTGGGCAAAAGGCGTTCTTCCGACCAGTCACTTCGAAGATTTGGAAGTTTTTTTGTTTTTGTTTTGTTTTGTTTTGTGTGTGTGTGTGTATGTGTGTGTGTGTGTGTGTGTGTGTGTGTGTGTGTGTGTGGTACTGGAGATTGAACTCAGGGGCATTCGACCACTGGGCTATATCCCCATCCCTTTTTTGTATTTTATTTAGAGACAGGGTCTCACTGAGTTGCTAAGTGTTGTTTTGTGTGTGTGTGTGGTACTGGAGATTGAACTCAGGGGCACTCGACCACTGGGCCATATCCCCATCCCTTTTTTGTATTTTATTTAGAGACAGGGTCTCACTGAGTTGCTAAGTGCCTCGCCATTGCTGAGACTGGCTTTGAACTCATGATCCTCCTGCCTCAGCCTCCCAAGTGCTGGGATTACAGGAATGCGCCACCGCGCCCAGCTGAAAGGTTTTTTTTTTTTTTTTTTTTTTTTTTTTGGTACCAGGGATTGAACTCAGGGGCACTTTACCACTGGGCCACATCCCCAGCCCTTTTTTGTATTTTTTTTTATTTAGAGACAGGGTCTCACTGAGTTGCTAAGTGCCTCGCCATTGCTGAGGCTGGCTTTGAACTCAGGATCCTCCTGCCTCAGCCTCCCAAAGTGCTGGGATTACAGGCGTGCGACACCGCGCCCGGCCAGCTGAAAGTTTTTTAAACCTTTATGTATTCAATCCATCACAAGGACTTCCTTTCTAGGTCCATGACACTTCTGGAATCTTTTAGTTATCTCGTCAGAGAGGCCTGGACCTGGCAAATGGACTGATTCCCAGTCTATTACAAGTGAGAACGTCCTGATTTCACTTTACTGATGAAATTGGGAACCAGATCTGTTTCTGAAAGTGTCTTATTTTAGAATGAAATTTGAGTTCAAAGAGTTATTTAGCTATTGTGGGTTTCTCACATACTGCTCCTGCCTCTGCTGCCAGCCGGCCAACTCTAAGTTTATAGTTGTTGGCTTTCTTTTGTACACAAAGGGTTACCATGTTAATTGTAAGCATATCAAATAAATTAGTATAATTTAAAACATTGTACTTAATATTTATCAATTCAATATAGAATAGGCTCATAAGTCACCAGTGTAGGAGGTGGGCTGAGAGTCACAAGACTAAGGCCTGAAATAATAGAATTTTGCAGATGAGCCAGTGAGGTACAGAGAAGGTAAATGGATTGCTCAAGGATGCACAGGAAAGTGGTGGCAGTGCCCAAACTTAAACTCAAATCTGAGCCTGCATTTGTCTTGCTCTCTGATGGAGGTAAGTCCCTTAAACTTCTCTATGAACTTGGCTTATTTACCTACAAAATCGATGGTTCTTTTTAGCTCTAAAACTCAGAGATTCAAAGGATTCTTCTGAATATTCTTACTTGAATAACTTTATAAGCTGACTTTGTTCTTAATGTGCTTAATGTTTGTCATTTTAACATGTGTTACCAGGCTATTTTTTTTTTCTTTTTTCTTTTTGGTAATGGGGATTGAACTCAGGGGCACTCAACCACTGAGCCACATCCCCAGCCCTATTTTGTATTTTTATTTAGAGACAGGATTTTGCTGAGTTGCTTAGTGCCTCACCATTGATGAGGCTGGCTTTGAACTCACAATTCTCCTGCCTCAGCCTCCGGATCAAGGGCTTTTTAAGAATCTGGGGGAGAGGCTGGGGTTGTGGCTCGGTAGTAGAGTGCTCTTGCCTAGCACGCGTGAGGCACTGGGTTTGATCCTCAGCACCACATAAATATAAATAAAATAAAGGTATTGTGCCATCTACAACTAAGTTTTTTTTTGGGGGGGGGTACTGGGGATTGAACTCAGGAGCACTCAACCACTAGGCCACATCCCCAGCCCTTTTTTGTATTTTATTAGAGACAGGGTTTCACTGAGTTGCTAAGTGCCTCGCCATTGTTGAGGCTGGCTTTGAACTCGCGATCGTCCTGCCTCAGCCTCCCAAGTGCAGGGATTACAGGCGTGCGCCACCACACCCGGCTAAAAGTATTTTTTAAAAAGAATGAGTTATAAGAGTTTTTCATTGCAATATTTTTGTAATTATGTAAAAAAAGAGAAACTACATAAATGTCCAATCCTAAGTAATAGTTGAATAAGTGATGTAGCATCCAAAAGACTGAGCTCAGTCACCACTTAAAAACTTGTATTGGTAGTCGGGCGCGGTGGCGCACGCCTGTAATCCCAGCACTTTGGGAGGCTGAGGCAGGAGGATCCTGAGTTCAAAGCCAGCCTCAGCAATGGCGAGGCACTTAGCAACTCAGTGAGACCCTGTCTCTAAATAAAATACAAAAAAGGGCTGGGGATGTGGCCCAGTGGTCGAGTGCCCCTGAGTTCAATCCCTGGTACCCAAAAAAAAAAAAAAAAAACTTGTATTGGACTGGATCGATGACGCATGCCTGTAATCCCAACTGCTTGGGAGGCTGAGGCAGGAGGATCACAAGTTCAATGCCAGCCTCAGCAAAAGCGAGACACTAAACAACTCAATGAAACCCTGTCTCTAAATGAAATACAAAATAGGGTTGGGAGTGTTGTTCAATGATCGGTGCCCATGAGTTCAATCCCTGGTACCCCACCAAAAAAAAAAAAAAAAATTGGGTTGAAGTATGTGCAGTTTCTGGCTGAATTTTGTTAATTTTATATGGTGTAAACTAATAGAAGGATAATTTTTTATAAGCTTATAACCTACTATTGGGTGAATAAATCAGAATGCAGTAGTATTTATGGTACAATCTCTTTTTTTGTGTTGAAAAATAATAAATATATGTCTGGAAGACCAGATACCAAAATGTTAGTAGTTATCTCTGGGAGGCAGAATTATGGAAAATTTTAGCCTTTCCTCTTTTTGTTACATTTCTGCTTTTCTCCAGTGAATAAATGCTTCCTGTTTGTGTAACGTTTACAGATTGTCAAATAAATTAAATAAGCAAAATAAAACATGAGAGAGAAATTACAAAAAGGCAACCCATGCTCTTATTTTATTAGTAATTAATCATGTATTAAATAAAGCCAGGGGGCTGGGATTGTGGCTCAGCAGTAGAGCGCTCGCCTAACATGTGCACGGCCCAGGTTCTATCCTCAGCACCACATAAAAATAAATGCATTGTGGACAACTAAGGCAAATAAATAAATATTAAAAATAATAAAATAAAGCCAGGGTTGAGTGGCTTCTCTGCCACAAAAAGCTAAGCCAATCCTAGCCAGTTGGCAGGAACTCCTCATAGACCAAGACAATAGCCCAGCTATTCTTTTAAAGAAAAGACTCAAAGACCGAGGCCTTTTCTCTGAGTGGCTGATTCCCACAGAGCTTAGCTGAGACCAGAGCTGCTAAGGGAATGCGCGCATCCTCCAGGAAGTCTGCTGGCCGCTTGCTTTTTCTCCTGGGCCTCATCCATCCGCCTTCTTCCAGTAACAACCCCAGTTGTTGTTTGAGGATTCTCTCCCAATGGCTTGGCCATAGTAAGGGGTGGATGGGTAACTAAACCTATGCCAATCTGTGAGCCGCATTCTTCCTGGCTGAGGCAATGGGTTGAGAGGTAGCCATGTGACCAGGTCATCGAGGTCAATCTAGATCTCAGTTCCTTCATTTCTGCTGAATTTTAGTTTTTCAGTTGTTGCTTGGCTTTCCTAGTATTCATTAATAATTGTTTGATTATTCAAATTGAACAACTTTTTGTTCTTATTTCTTGGTTGTATTGCTCATCTTTTATTGCCTGCCTATCCCAAAACTTAGTGACTTAAGACAATAATTATTATTTATTATCTCTCATAATTTCTCTGGGTCAGAACAGACATTGAGACAGAGTTAAGAGATGGCTTGTCTGTGCCTGATGTCTGAGGTCTCAGCTGGAAGCGTCTGGAATCATGTCAGACTCGTCACTCACTTACCTGTCACTGATGCAGGGTCAGTTTGGGAGTGCTGTCTGCAGGCCTTTCCAGGTGGCTGGGCTTCCTCACAACATAGTTGGGGGTTCCAGGAGCCAGGCAGAAGCTGTTTCTTTCCAGTGGCCCTGGCCCAGAAGTCCCACAGCATTCCTTCTGGTCCACGTGTTGGTTACTGGTGGGCAGCCATATCTACCCTGCACTCCATGGATGAAAGGAAAGAACCGTACGTCCCACTTGGGTCACGTTGTGAGAAGGGCATGTGGAACACAGGACATGTATCCTACTGGAAAATGCAGTCTGTCTCAGCAACTGATTATCCTTTGTTATCACTCTTAGGCTATGTATTCCAGAGTTTTTTGTTTGTTTATGTTTTAGTTTTCTACCATGCCCTACATGGTCATTATTTTTTCCAAACAGATCCATCTCTCGGATACCAGGCAACTAGAACAGCTGTCTTGAGCCCCATACTTGAACAAAAGCTCCCCATTATGTCCCATCTGTGGGTGGTCCTGTATCCCAGTGTCTTTTTTCTGTTTTGTTCTCTTTTTCATGTTGGAAGCTTTTCTCAAATGAGTCTGAGTGGCTTCTCAACTGTGAGGCTCCTTAGCTGTCTTTTCTCACATGAAAGTGGGGCACTAAGTAGTTGATTGCAAGCACTGTTTTGGTGGGTGCTGCTGGAGGCCTGGAGATGACTTTAGCATAGGATTACAGGAAAGCAGGCCAGCCTTTTGGTTGGGGAACCCCAAATTTCAGTAGCTGGAGATCTCTTCTACCAGAGTGTTCAGTCACCCCGGGGGAATGATCCTTTTGTGTGTGTGTGTGTGTGTTACCGGGGATTGAACTCAGGGGCACTCGACCACTGGGCCACATCCCCAGCCCTTTTTTGTATTTTATTAGAGACAGGGTCTCACTGAGTTGCTAAGTGCCTTTCCATTGCTGAGGCTGGCTTTGAACTCACGATCCTCCTGCCTCAGCCTCCCAAAGTGCTGGGATTACAGGCGTGTGCCACCGTGCCCAGCTGGAATGATCCTTTAATCTTCACAAGGAATGTGTGGCTGACCACTTACATTCCAGAAGCCAGATTATAGTCTAGAGATGGAAACAGAGGCCATGGTCTCCCTAGTTTGGAGTGCAGATCCCCAGTTAAAAGCCTCACCCATGGGGCTGGGGCTATGGCTCAGTGGTAGAGTGCTTGTCTTGCATGTGTGAGGCCCTGGGTTTGATCCTCAGCACCACATAAATTTAGTTGTCCACCTACAATTAAAATAATATTTAAAGAAAATTTAAAAAATATTTATTTATTTATTTGCTTTAGTTGTACACAATGCCTTTATTTTTACGTGGTGCTGAGGATCGAACCCGGGCCGAACACGTGCTAGGCGAGCGCTCTACCGCTGAGCCACAACCCCAGCCCGAGAACATTTTTTACAAAAAGCCTCACCCATACCCCACTCTGCCTGGGCACCCCTGTGTCAGGGGCGTCTCTTCTTCAAGTCCAGTTTGTCTAGAGAACAACCCCCCCGTCTCAGGCCAGGAGGGGGTCACAGGTGGGAACAGGGATCTGGGAGTCTCCGTGCTCCTTACACCTGAATGCCACTCAAACTCTCCCTATTAGTTTTCTGTGGCCACTCTAACAAGTTGCTGTAAACTTGATGGCTCAAAATGACAGAAAGTTACCCTCTTAGCATTCTGGAGACCAGAAGTCCAAAATCAGTTTCATTGCTCTGAAATCAAAGTGCTGCCAAGGCTGTTCTCCCTGCAGAGGCTCTAGGGGACAGTTCATTCCCTGCCTCCTCCAGCTCCAGAGGCTGCCAGCTTGTGGTCACATCCTCTGATGTTCAAGATCACCCTCTTCAAAGCTCTATCCTATCTTCACATGGCCTTCTGGGCTCTGTGTCGGATGCCCCTCTGCCTCCTGTTAGGACATTTGCCATTGCTTAAATAAGGCCCACCAGGATAATCCAGGGTAACCTCTTCATTTCAAAATCCTCAATCACATTTGCAAAGCCCCTTCTCCAAGGAAGGTAGCCTTCACAGGGGCTAGAGATTAAACTGATATCTGTGTTCTCTGTTTTTAGTCCTACAGTGTGACTATGCCTGCTGCTGCCATAGCCTTTTGGGTGTTCTGAGAGGGGGCGATTTGTTGTCAATTAGTGGTGCACCCTGCAAGGACTGTTCCTTCAATAGTTGTCCACCTTCCAAAAGCATGATGACATCTCTCCTCGGCAGTCAATCCACCCCCTTCTTGTTCTTGTAGGCTTAGACTTGTTTTAGTTCTTGACTGTCATTTTGGATGGGTTTCAGGTGGAAACAGAGATAAATATGTGTGTTCAATATACGATGTTTAACCAAATGTCTCTCCACAGGCTTTAAATTTTTATGAATAGCTTATTGCTTCTTCCATTTGCTAAAATAGTATATGCTTCTTTTCAGAATATTCACATACCAAAGACAAGTAGACTGGCCACTAGAAATCACTCCTCTCACCCAAAAGCAATGGTTAAAATTTGGTCCTACCATTACAATGCTTTGTGTGTGTGTGTGTGTGTGTGTGTGTTTGTGTGTGTGTTTACCGGGGATCGAACTCAAGGAGGACATTCGACCACTGGGTCACATCCCTAGCCCTTTTTTTGTATTTTATTAGAGACAGGGTCTCACTGAGTTGCTAAGTGCCTCTCCATTGCTGAGGCTGGCTTTGAACTCGTGATCCTCCTGTCTCAGCCTCCCAAAGTGCTGGGATTACAGGCGTGCGCCACCGCGCCTGGCCATTACAATGCTTTTAAAGCATATCCTGAATATTATGGCATTTGCTCCTACATACCTTAGCATATACCTCTTCAAAGATAGACCTCTCCTTAAAATGCCAGTATCCCACCTGACAAAATTGCTAATAATGGCCTAGTACCATCTAATGCTCAGTCCAGCCAGGCACAGTGGTGCACTCCTGTAGTCCCAGCTACTCAAGAGGCTGAGGCAGGAGGATTGCCTGAGCCCAGGAGCTCAAGACCAGCCTGTGTAATCTCTAATGAGCTCGGTGGGCTCCAGGGGAGAGGTAAAAAGAAGCCCCTGGTAGATGGAGACCCAGGTCTACGAGCAGGACCCCCACAAGCTTGTCTTCTTAGTTAGGTGAACAAAACCTCCAGTGTGTTCTTGTAGCAGATCAACTAGAACAAAAAAAGCAATCAATTTAAATGTCACCAGATTCCAAGACTTACACAATGTGCCCGAAGCTGATTTATGGCTAGACTGCTTAATCAGGAAGAAACATTCTGAACCCTGAATATCAAATGATTGACATGGGACTTGATTTTCAAAGAAGGTTGTCTGGGAACCTGAACATTTCTCCCCAGGAAAAACATGTCATCAGAGGGCTCAACCCTGGAAGGCAAGGGGCAGCCACACCCTATCTTTAGGGTGCATGTACCTTTGCTGTCCTTTAATGAATCTTTGCTTATGCTGTGCTCTGATGCATATTGGAATTCTTTTCAGTGGCAGAAGTCAAGAACCTGCCCAGGGCCAAGTAGAGGTCCTGTCCATTGCTCCTTGGAGAGACCTCCTCTGACCCAGGTCCAATGACATTCCCTTTTGGTGAAACCTGTCTCAAAAAAAAACAAACATGTACACATACAAAAATACACAGAAGTTGGGCTGGGGCTGGGGCTCAGCGGTGGAGCACTCGCCTAGCACGTGCGCGGCCCGGGTTCGATCCTCAGCACCACGTAAACATAAATGCATTGCATTGTGTACAACTAAAGCAAATAAATAAATATTTTTTAAAAATACACAGAAGTAAAGTGTACAGCTCAATTGTTAAAAGAAACAAAAGAAAATGAAAAACATATAAGAAACATTTATATCCCCACCTTGTACCCAAATGGTTTTGAAGAACTCTTCTTTTCTGGAAAGACTGTGAACATGACTTGGAACAAAACAAATCAGCACAGGTTTTTCTCAGATATCTAACTCCAGCCCTGGGTTGCACATGAGCCCCTGGACTCTGGATTCATACTCCTTCAAGAGGCACCTCTATTTCACCCAAGGGTGAAAGGGACTTGAGCAGCCCTATCCTGGAAAAGCTATCTTTAGAACAGGTGGGATCTCGGAGAAGGCAGAGGCCCTAAATGCCAAATTCCTCTGCAGAAGCTATGGCAGCCAGGGGTTGCCCTAACCACATACCTATTTCATGTACCAATTAGAATAAATATTGGGGGACCAGGTATGTGGCCAGTGTTAGAACACTTGTCTAGTATCTGTGAGGCCCTGAGTCTGATACCTGGAGCTGGTAAAAAAGAAAAATAGAAAATAAATAGCCAAGGTTGGAGTTGTGGCTCAGTGGTAGAGCACTCGCCTAACATGTATGAGGCATTGGGTTTGATTCTCAGCACCACATATAAATAAATAAATAAATAAATAAATAAATAAATAAATAAAGGTCCATCAACAACTAAAAAAAATTTTTTTAGGAAAATAAATATCCAATGCTCCTTCCCTTAAATTATTGTTTCAGAGTATTACTAATAAACAGGGTGAAGAGATAGCTTGTCCACTTCCTCCTGATACCTGAAGATTGGTCCACTGTGTTAATCTCCTAGGGTGGCTGTACACCATGAACTGGGTGGCTTAAAACAATGGAAACTTGGCTGAGTGTGGTGGGTGCTCCTATAGTCCCACTACTCAGGAAACTGAGGCAAGAGGCCCACTTGAGCCCAAGGACCTCAAGGTCAGCCTAGGCAACATGGCGGGATGCCATCTCAAATGCAACCACAGAAGCCAAGTCTGCACAGCTCTGGAGGCTGTACGTCTGAAATTAAGGTGTCAGGGTAGCCATGGTCCCTCTGAAGGAAAGAATCTGTTCCAGGCCCTCTTTCCAGCCCAAGGTGTTTGCCAGCAGCCCTGGGCCTTCATTGGCTGGGAGACATATCACTCCCATCTCTGCCTCTGCCTCTGCCATTACATGGCCTCTCTGGGAATCTCTCCGGGTCTCTGTTTTCTCATAAGGACAACAGTCATTGGATTGGGGCCCACCTTACTCCAGTATGGCCTTATTTTAACTTAATTAATTACATCTGCAAAGGCCCTACTTCCAAATAAGGACACATTCTGAGGCTCTGGGTTGACACGATTTCTTGAAGGACACTAAGGACAACCAAGTACACCCACCTTTGAGTCTTATGGGGACGCAGAGGATATGGAAGCCACCTACTTCTACAGAAAATGAGAATACCCAAATGTCCCTCTCAGTCTGTACAGGTGTGTGATCTGGGATTGGGCAATAGGATTTTGTATCTGGAGCAACAGATACCAAGAAACAGAGGTAGGAGTCTTAAGCTGGTCATGTGTACTTGTCAGCTTTTCTATGGTAACAAATGCTCCCAAATCTCAGTGGCCTCCAGCAACATGCATGTATTTCTCACTCGGTTCCATAGGTCATTTGTAGGTAGACGGTGGGTCAGCTGCTCTCTGCTGGGTTCTGACATACTGGGCCTGGGGTTCAGGTATGCTCCATGCATCTTTTTTTTTTTTAATTTTTAAAAAATATTTATTTACTTTAGTTGTACACAATGCAATCCACTTATGTTTACGTGGTGCTGAGGATTGAACCCGGGCCGCGCACATGCGAGGCAAGCGCTCTGCTGCTGAGCCACAGCCCCAGCCCATGCTCCATGCATCTTATCTCTGGAAGGTACAGCCAGAGCCTGGGGCCTGCTGTCCTCATGCAAGATGGAGGAACTGGAGAGAGAGGCAGAAACCCTTGATGCTTCTTGGACCCTCTGCTCAGAACTGACCGTCACTTTGCCCACATTCCATTGATTGGCGCATCACATGAACACACCCAAAGTCAGTGGGCAGGATCAGATGTTCCACCTACAAGGAAGCACAAGGTGGGAGAGGGGAGATGGATGTCATGCTGGAAAATAACAATGTCTCACACTGTGGCAGCAATGTCCAGATACTAGATGGCAGTGATGTCCTCGAAGGGCTGGAGCTGAAATGTGGTTTCTTTTTTTTTTTTTAATATTTATTTATTTGTTTATTTGTTTTAGTTGTACACAATGCCTTTTTATTTTTACGTGGTGCTGAGGATGGAACCCAGACCACGCACGTGCTAGGCAAGCACTCAACCGCTGAGCCACAACCCTAGCCCCATGGGATGTGGTTTCTTACCTGGGCTCTTAAACCAGTTAGGTAAGGTGACTACTAGCTTTTGGTAAATTCCTTTCCAACTTCAATTGTCAAGAGTTGGTTTCTGGGGCTGGGGTTGTGGCTCAGAGGTAGAGTACTTGCCTGGCATGTGTGAGGCACTGGGTTTGATCCTCAGCACCACATAAAAATAAAATAAAGATACTTTGTCCACCTATGACTAAAAAATAAATGTTTTTTTTTTTTTTTTTTAAGTTGGTTTCTGTGGCCTGCAATGGCCCAGTGATCCTTGGTCTAGAGTCCCCAGCCCCAAGTAGACTTGCCCAGCTGCTCTGGACTTGGGCTCTGAAAACTGCCTTCCAGACTTCTTGGCCATCTGGCTTTCTGGCGGGTCCAGCCCACCTAGAGAAAAGATTGGCAGGTGGGAAGAAAGAAGCAAGAGAAGAAGAGAGGTGCTGCTGAGGCACCTGTCCACGTTATCTTAGCCACAGCAGAGGACCCAGCTGCAGACTCTTCCAGCGTCTCAGACCCTCTCTGTTGAGCTCTGTCACTTGCACTAGCAGGTGAGGGGCTTTCTGAGGGAGTCACTCCCATCACCGTCCCAGACTGGGAGACTCCAGCTCAAGAATGTCACCCCTAACTAAGCAAACCCAGAGGCACTTGAGAATGTCACTCCACTGGGCTCCTGGAATTCTGGAGTATTTAAAGGGAGAGTCCATACTTCATACCCTGATGGAACAGAACATGGTCTTTGGCATCGCTCCGAGCTGCCTCTCCTGAACAGTCCCTAGCGAGAACTGGACTCCCTCCTGTAGCAGGTGACTCCTGGAAACGGCAGGATGGAAGCTGGTGAGTTTCCGGTCCAGCCTGGCCCCTCCGCGGGCCTCACCTTCCCTCTTCGCAGCTCTACACAAAGCCCTGCTCTCTGCTGTTCCCGGGTGGACCACGATAGCCCTGTACCACTGGACCCTTAACCCTCACCGGCTGGATCACTGGTTTCTCTTCCTGGAGGGCTAGAAGGACTCTGCTTCAAATGTTCCTGGGAAGCAGGGCGCGGGGGCACATGCCTGTAATCCCAGCACTTGGGAGGCTGAGGCAGGAGGATCACAAGTTCAAAGCCAGCCTCAGCAATGGCGAGGCACTTAGCAACTCAGTGAGACCCTGTCTCTAATAAAATACAAAAAAGGGCTGAGGATGTGGCCCAGTGGTGGAGTGCCCCTGAGTTCAACTCCCCCATACCAACAAAAAAAAAAAAAAAAAAAAAAAAAAAAAAAAATCAAATGCTTCTGGAAGGGAAAGATTTGCACCAGTAGGTGCTAGGGGATGAGAGCAGGTGAGGGTGGGAGAAGACCCCCTTCCTAGACTGGGGTGAATCTACTGAAACAGGGGAAAAAAGGAAGAAAACACACCTGTTAGATTGTTTCTGCACTTAAGGGGCTCTGGGTGTGCTCAGTGGTCAGTGATCCTGCCTGGCATGTGTGAGCCCTGGCTGGGTCCAATCCCCCTCACCAAAAAACAAACAAAACCCCATATTTAAAAAGTTCATATTCTTCTTACCTTTAAAATATCAGCAAAAAGTCACGAACTTCAACTTAAGGTCATTACATCAACCAGAGGGATGATGTGTTACTAAAACTGAATCACTGCAAATCATCAGTATGTATATGCTTTAAAGAAATAGTTTCAACTTGATTTCTTTCTTTCATACCCCCCACCCTCCGGATAATGAATCATTATTTGAGCTACTGACATTATCTTCATTGATTTTCTCTGGGTTTTGAATAATGGACTCCCTCCTAACCACCTAGCCATTCATTATTTTAACGAGCCAATGTAGTTACTTGTGCACTTCCAAAATATAATACAGAAAAGATTTAAGTAGCTTTTAATTAAAAACATTTTTTTTTTTTTTTTTGTATCAGGGATTTGACCCAGAGGCACTTAACCACTGAGCTACACTCCCAGCCCTTATTATTTTTTATTCTGAGACAGGGTCTCAGTAAGTTGTTGAGGCTGGCCTCACACTGGTGAGATTACAGGTGTGTGCCACCATGCTTGGCATAATTAAACTTCTTCATTGTCTGCTTACTACTACACTTATTGCTAATTCATATTGTTGAAAGGAGGTGAGAGCTGCAATATCTATCACCTGGGAACATCTCTCAACTCTCTTGCCATCTTTCTGGGGTTTTTATGGTTTTTGTGTTTTGCAGTACTGGGGATGGGACCCAGGGCCTCACACATGCTAAGCAAGTGTTCTACTACTGAGCTACATCCCTAGCCCTTCATATTTTATTTCAAGAAAGGGTCTCACTAAGTTGCCCAGTGTCCTCCTGCCTCAGCCTCCCAGTAACTGGGATTATAGGGTATTTGCCACCATGCCAGGCCATCTTTCTTTCTATCTTTTTAAAAATTTTTTTAGTTGATGAACACAATACCTTTATTTTATTTTTTTATGTGCTGCTGAGGATCGAACCCAGTGCCTCACACATGCTAGGCAAGTGCTCTACCAGCTCAGCTATAACCCCAGCATGCCAGGCATCTTTCTGTTTCGAACTCTAGAAATATGTGCCTCAGGTGATACTGTACACTGACTCATCTGCCACGAACAGGACCTTAACCCAAATGAAAAAAGCAGAATTTTTTTTGTTTGTTTGGTTTTTGATTTTGGTACTGGGGATTGAACCCAGGGATGCTTAACCCCTGAACCACATCTCCAGCCCTTTTTGGTATTTCATTTAGAGACAGGGTCTTGCTGAGTTGCTTAGGGCCTCGCTAAGTTGCTGAAGCTGGCTTTGAACTCACAATCCTCCTGCCTCAGCCTCCCCAGTTGCTGGGATTATAGGTATATACCACCGCACTGGGTGATAAAGCAGGGTTTTTTTGCTTGTTTGTTTTGTTAATATATATTTATTTGTTTTAGTCGTACACAATGCCTTTATTCTTACCTGTTGCTGAGGATAGAACCCGGGCCGCGCACATGCTAGAGGAGCACTCTACCGCTGAGCCACAACCCCAGCCCGATAAAGCAGGTTTTAAATCATATAGCAACACTGGGTTCCGGGGCAACCATTCAGATGATCCAGAAATGAAAACACAACATTCAAAACATCTACTAGAACTCACAGGCCCCCAAGAATATGCCTGCAGACCCCAGATTGAAGGCCCTGCCCTGAGCTACATGGGCAGGGGATTAGGGTGAAAAGAGAGATTGCTCAGGGGCCACCTCCTTGGGCTCTGAAGGTGTCCACTGCTGACCTGCAGAAGCATCCTGGGAAGACTCTAATGGATGGAAGGAAATGGGGTGAGTTTCCAAGGAAAAGGGTAGACACCTCCTACACAGGCAAGGAAGAGATCTTCCTCCAAGAAGCCCGCTGCAATCCCGACACAGTGGGTTCCTTTCTGGAAGTGAACATCACAAGTGTGTGGTTACCTTTCTACTGCTCTTCCTTGAAGTATGAGCTTCAAAAGTCTCCAAAACAAAAACAAACAAACAAAAAAAAAAGCCGGGCGCGGTGGCACATGCCTGTAATCCCACCACTTGGGAGGCTGAGGCAGGAGGATCACGAGTTCAAAGCCAGCCTCAGCAATGGAGAGGCACTTAGCACCTCAGTGAAAGCCTGTCTCCATAAAATACAAAAAAGGGCTGGGGATGTGGCCCAGTGATGGAGTGCCCCTGAGTTCAATCTCCGGTACAAAAAAAAAAGGTGGCAGAGCACTTGCCTAGCACTGGTGAGGCACTGTCGATCCTCAGTACCACATCAAAACAAATAAAGGTTAAATTCTTAAAAAATAAAATAAGTAGCCGGGCGCGGTGGCGTACGCCTGTAATCCCAGCACTTTGGGAGGCTGAGGAAGGAGGATCGCGAGTTCAAAGCCAGCCTCAGCAATGGTGAGGCACTTAGCAACTCAGTGAGACCCTGTCTCTAAATAAAATACAAAAATGGGCTGGGGATGTGGCCCAGTGGTCGAGTGCCCCTGAGTTCAATCCCCGGTACCACACAAAAATAAATAAATAAAATAAAATAAGTGCAATCTGAAAAGAGAAAGGGGTAAGGAAACAGTTAATAAAGGAAAATAGAAAAGATATAGCCAGGGAATGTCATTTCCACTGTAATAAATTATCCATTTTAACATAAGTACATGTAATTTGTTTTATAATTCATTTAATTAAACTCTGCAAGACCAATAACTGCTGCACAGTGAACAGCAACTACACAACCCAGATTTTCTGGCTCAGTACCAAAGTCTGTTCTTTTGTTGAAGTGTCATTGCCCTGGATGATAAAAGTGAATTCAGTTAATCATGGAAAATTCAGAAGACAGAGTAAAGCAGGTAGGAACCAAACCAATTCCCACCACTCAGGGACAATCACTGTTAACATTTGGTAGTATCTCTCCACTTTTTGTTGTTGTTGTTGTTAAGTATAAATTTCCTTTCTTGAACACAGTTGTGGTCAGGGTGTCAGGGCTATACAGTGCTCTTTTTCTTTTTAGGCAATATTATGATATAAGCATTTAAGCATTTCCTCTGTGGTTCAGTAAAGTCCAGTTGAATACACACATTCAAAAATACATTTTGAGTTGGGCTGAGGCATGAGGATCACGAGTTCAAAGCCAGCCTCAGCAATGGCGAGGCACTTAGCAACTCAGTGAGACCCTGTCTCTAATAAAATACAAAAAAGGGCTGGGGATGTGGCCCAGTGGTCGAGTGCCCCTGAGTTCAATCCCCAGTACAAAAAGTAATAATAATAATACATTTTGGAGAATCTATTGATATTAAGTGGTTACTAAATTTAAAAATCTCATGTAAAAATAATTATAAGCCAGGTGCGGTGGTGCATGCCTGTAATCCCACCACTTGGGAGGCTGAGGCAGGAGGATTGTGGGTTCAAAGCCAGCCTCAGCAATGGCGAGGCACTTAGCAACTCAGTGAGACCCTGTCTCTAATAAAATACAAAAAATAAAGGGCTGGGGATGTGGCCCAGTGGTCAAATGCCCCTGAGTTCAATCCCTGGTACCAAAAAAGTAATAGTAATAATCATAGACTTGCTACGCATGGTGGCACACATGTGTAAACCCAGCTACTCTGGAGGCTGAGGCAGGAGGATTGCGAGTGTGAGGCCTCCTCAGCAACTTAGCAATACCCTCAAAATAAAAGAATAAAAAGAGCTGGGTGGGGGCTGGGGTTGTGGCTCAATGGTAGAGCACTTGCCCTGCATGTGTGAGGCACTGGGTTCGATCCTTAGCACCACATATAAATAAATACATAAAATAAAAGTCCATCAACAACCAAAAAAAAAAAAAAAAAAAAAAAAGAGAGAGAGAGAGAGAGAGGACTGGGGTTGTGGCTCAGCACTAGAGCGTTCGCCTAGCACGTACACAACCCAGGTTCGATCCTCAGCACCATGTAAAAATAACGGCATGTGTACAACTAAAACAAATAAATAAATATTTTTTAAAAAGATCTGGGGGTGTATCTCAGTGGTAGAACACCCCTGGGTTCAATCTCTAGTACACCCCTCCTACACAAATCATAGACTCACTGACAGTTGCAAACTAATAGCATCGCCTGGACCTCTATCAGGAAGTTGGCATTGGTACAACGTGCAGAACTTATTCAGGCTTCACCAGTTTTTTTATGTACCTGTTTGTGGTGGGTGGGTGCGGGGGAGAGGAGCATAATTTTGTTTTTAAAGGCAGAGGACAGTAAGGCTGGTGTCGTGTCTGCCCACGCTACAGAGCTGGTAACTACTGGCAAATAAACCTGAGTCAATCTGATTTGGGGCCTACATGGCTTCTCATCCATCCTGAGGTGGGTGGGAAGGGAGAAAAATAAAGAAATAACAAGAAACATGTAAAATCCAAGGTAAACACCGTCTGAGGATTGTCTGATGCAGGGATGAACCAGGGCCCCGCACACACCAGGCGAGAGTTTGCTCCGTCACGGAGCCACACCCACCCAAGGGCTGGTTTTAGTTGAGGTAAGATGCAGGTTTGGTTTTGCCCGGAACTGGAGGACGTTCGACAAACTTTGAAAGTTCTGACAGCTTCGTGGTCCTCATGCTAACGTGGCAGTGACCCCACAGCGCCCTCTGCCTGAGGCTGTTGTAACAGCCACAGGAAGTCCACAGAAAGACAAACTCACCAGACACACACACACACACACACACACACACACGCACACACCACACACACACACTGTGATTTTCATCCCCAAACTTAACAGCTCACCCACCAATGTCCTGGATGGCCAAACTGTAATAGAAACCCTGAATCTGGAGTTCAAACATAATGTAATTCAGTGTTATGGGAATTTGAATTGTGGAAATCTGCTGAAATACCATAATGTAAAATAAGAGATGGGACTGGGGCTATGGCTCAGTGGTAGAGCGCTCATCTTGCACGTGTGAGGCCCTAGGTTTGATCCTCAGCACCACATAAATAAAATAAAGGTATTGTGTCCACCTACAACTAAAAAAATAAAATAAAGAAAGGGGGGGACGGGGAGAGGAAAGGATCTAAATGTTCCAGGGAGGGATTCTGTGTGTAAATTACCGAGCCTGGCAACTGGGAATTGGAAGGGCACGCTATTGTGGGGAGATCCTGGTGGAGACTGACTGTAGGGTCGCAGGAAGATAGAGGTAGTAGGGACCCGTTGGTGGAGGACAGAGCTCTGTCTCAGGCCTTCTCTGCTGCAGCCAGTTCCAGTTCTGCAGAGATCACTAAACACTGTGCAGAGCTGAAGGAAGAGTGCCTGTGAACTAGCCGGAAGTGTGCAAGGAACTGAGTGTGCAAATGTAGCTGAAGTCCAGCTTGAGGTGGGTGCACTCCTAGGAAAGAAGAGCTGCCTGGATCTCTCACGGACATCTAGGGACAGGAACAAACACCTTCTCCTTCAGAAAACCACCCCTTCTGCTCACACACCTGATTTCAGAACTGCAAAGCTGCCAGAATGCTCTGTGGGAATGTTCCTCCAGAAAGATCTTGAGGTGATGATGAGGCCTTCCAAAAATTGACAGGCATGTGTGTTGTTCTAGGAATATCTGGACTTCTGGTTACTGTATTTCTTCAGAGGGCTGGGATATACATATATGTATATATGTATATGTGTGTATATATATACACACACACACACATACACACACACAAATGGTATTGTGGATTGAACTCAGGGGTGCTTTACAACTGAGCTATTTCACTGGCTCTTTTGATTTTTAATTTTAAGACAGGTCTTGCTAAGTTGCCCAGTCTGGCCTGGAACATGGGATCCTCCTGCATCAGCCTTCTGAGCCACTGGGATTACAGACGTGTGCCACAGCACCCTGCAGCATTGAAAAGTATTAAAGGAAACATTAGCCAAAGTTCCACCTAATCAGCCGGAGGCGGGGCCATGGCGCGCGCCTGTAATCCCAACACTTGGGAGGCTGAGGCAGGAGGATCACGAGTTCAAAGCCAGCCTCAGCAATGGCGAGGCACTTAGCAACTCAGTGAGACCCTGTCTCTAATAAAATACAAAAAAGGGCTGGGGATGTGGCCAGTGGTCGAGCGCCCCTGAGTTCAATCCCCGATACAAAAAAAAAAAAAAAAGAAAGAAAGAAAAAAGAAAAAGTTCCACCTAATCATGTGGGAAAGTCTCTATTGAAGAAGCAAAGGGGACCAGCACAGGGAAAAAACAGAAGCAATTAACCAAGCCATGGTCACTGAATACAGAGTCTCAAGAAAGCCACTAATAAAACAGTTGGATGTCACAGTACAGCGCTTTGACTGGTCTAATAGAGATAAGGATCAGACAGAAAAAATTTCTCAGAGTTTAGCAGCCAAACTATTCAGTCTTCTCTTCTGCAATTACTACTCCGCTTGCCCATCTTTGAGCCATAAGGCAGGACTTGTCAAGAATTTTAAGGACAGCAATGCTCCATGAGAGAAAGACTGCCTGTACCATCTAGAAGACGAAGGCGCCTGACAGAAACTGAACTCCCACTCCATGGCCCTCAGCAGCAAGCAGGCGGCCAAGCAGGAGGGAGTGGCGGACGTGGTGGCCGCGGCCTTGGTAGCTGAGGGGGAGGACGAAAAAAGCAGCATAGAGGAGGTTAGACAGCTGGGGTGGTGGGGAGTGGAGGAGGCATTTGCTACCAAGATGCTTGTTATTGACAATCCAGGAGGCCTCAGCGGTGGCTATGGGGTGATGGTTATAGTGACTTCCAAGCATACTCATGCACAAGAAATAAATACCAGCAGGACAATAGATACTAAGATGGAGGGCACTGCTGGGCTTGGTGGCACAAGCCTGTAATCCCAGTGTCTCCGGAGGCTGAGACGGGAGGATCATGGGTTCGAAGCCAGCCTCAGCAAAAGTGAGGCACTAAGCAACTCAGTGAGACCTTGTCTCTAAAGAAAACACAAAACAGGGCTGGGGATGTGGCTCAGTGGTTGAGTGCCCCTGAGTCCAATCCCTAGTACCCCCCCCCCAAAAAAAAGATGGTGGGTACCATGGTGATACAGACAGTGGCCACAGCAGGACAGGTGTCCAGTATCCAGCAGCATAGGAGAGGTGGCTGCAGAGGACAGGGAGGAGGTAGGAGACAAAAGTGGGCCAGACTTGTAACCAACGGAGTCCGCTTGAAGTGCTTCTGGAGTGGAGGCTATCAGCATAGACAGGAAAGACATCCTACTATTTGAGGTTACAGAACCTTACATTCTGCTAGAGCTCAAATAATAAAAACTCAGTTCCAGAATCCTGAATTAATGTGAGGTTACAGGGGGCAGGCAGATTCCTGCTTGGCATTAGCACTTATAAGCCTTTATTCAATTCTGTTGTTGTTTAATGGACTGAAATAATGAGGTTTATTTGAGAAACACATATCTCAAACATAGCACTCTATTAAAAAAATTTTCAGGGGCTGGGGTTGTGGCTCAGCGGCAGAGCGCTCGCCTCGCACAAGCACGGCCCGGGTTCAATCCTCAGCACCACATAAACATAAATGCATTGCATTGTGTACAACTAAAGTAAATAAATAAATATTTTAAAAAATTTTTTTCAGTATGGGGTTTATGTGGTAGAGCACTTGCCTAGCACACAAGAGGCCCTGAATTCTATCCCCAGCTCTGCAAAAAATAATTATTAGTTAATTAATTAAAAGGTAATTAATGGGGCGGGGGTTGTAGCTCAGAGGTAAAGTGCTCACCTGGCATGTGTAAGGCACTGGGTTTGGTCCTCAGCACCACACAAAATAAAGATATTGTGTCCACCTATAACTAAAAAATAAATATTTTTTTTAAAAGGTAATTAAGATTGCATTTAACTGATCAGTAGACAAATTTCACAATCAGAACTCTTTTGAAGAAGTTACTTTAGCCAGTTTCTGTGGTACATGCCTGTAATCCCAGCGGCTTGAGAGGCTGAGGCAGGAGGATCATGAGTTCAAAGCCAGCCTCAGCAACTTAGCAAGGTGTTTAGCACTAAGCAAGACCCTGTCTCTAAATAAAATATAAATAAGGGCCAGAGATGTGGCTCAGTAGCTAAGCACCCCAGGGTTCAATACTCAGTAGAAAAAAAAAAGTTACTTGAATCAGTAGTTTTCATGTTTTAATATTCAGTTTTAAAAAAATATATTTAATTTACTTTAGTTGTACACAATGCGTTTTATTTTTACGTGGTGCTAAGGATCAAACCTGGGCCGCACATGTGTTAGGCGAGTGCTCTGCCACTGAGTCACAACCCCAGCCCTAATATTCATTTTTTTGTTTTGGTTTGGTTTTTTTGTTTTGGTACTGGGAATTGAACTCAGGGGCACTCTACCACTGGGCCACATCCCTAGCCCGTTTTTGTATTTTATTAGAGACAGGGTCTCACTGAGTTGCTAAGTGCCTCGCCATTGCTGAGGCTGGCTTTGAACTCGTGATCCTCCTGCCTCAGCCTCCCAAGTGCTGGGATTACAGGCATGTGCCCCCGCGCTCAGCTTCAGTTTTGAAAATGAGACTTCTAGATTTACTACCAGGAAATGCTCCTCATAGTAACAATTCATTTATATGTGTTTTTCTTGAAGGATTTTAATATTGTTTTCTAAGCATCATTCTGTCCCCGACTGGCTTTTTATTCAGGTAGGTTGTGCCCCCTTTGCTTCCTGTCAGAACCGCTAGGCCAGTTGCTGTTAAATGAGCTCCTCTGCAGACAGCACATTCAGTGCCTTGTTCTGTCGATGGAGTGCTGGATTGTAGGCTCAACTCTGAAAATCTTGAATAGCACCCGGATCCACAAAGATTATAGGAACAAACTAAGTTGTGAACCTACAATACACAGAGGCATTTAGCTAAAGTGTAACAATTCAAACTGACCTCCACCCAAAACAATTTCCTCCTTCAACCTTACTATTCTTTGAAATCTGCTAGAAGAAACAACTAACTCAAATTTGTGTGTGTGTGTGTGTGTGTGTGTGTGTGTTTAATTTGGCAGGGGAGGGGGTGTGTGCTGCTGGAATTGAACCCACGACCTCTCACAAGCTGAGTGCTAAGCACGCACACTTTCACTGTGTTACACCCCAGATCCTTTGGAATTTATTTTATGCATGAGCTAATACCACTGGCTCAGCAAATACAAGTTGGTTTACTGTGGGCAGGAATTCTTTTTGTAATGAAAGAAATGCATTACGAAGTAAGACAGATTTTTCTTAGAGCAAGAAGTCCTTTATTATTGTCTCAGACAACAAAAGCCTGGCTGAGCTGATGTTTTCCATTATCTTCTTCTGAAACCTACATGACATGATGTTTCTGGCTGGGTTTTCATATACTCACAAATGTTTGTTAAGCTGTGAAAGAAAATGGCTGGAGGTATACTTAGTGCTAAATGTAAGCAATAAAATATTCGTATATTCAAAAATACGAATGGGGTTTCATTCGATGCCCCATCTTCGAAATGCAGAACGTAGGTCAATTTAAAAAATGAATCCAAAGCCGGGCGTGGTGGCGCACGCCTGTAATCCCAGCACTTTGGGAGGCTGAGGCAGGAGGATCACGAGTTCAAAGCCAGCCTTAGCAATGGCCAGGCACTTATCAACTCAGTGAGAC
This sequence comes from Tamias sibiricus, assembly GCA_025594165.1. Lineage (NCBI taxonomy): Eukaryota > Metazoa > Chordata > Mammalia > Rodentia > Sciuridae > Tamias > Tamias sibiricus. The sequence goes on from CM046659.1 coordinate 17,027,890, forward strand.
CCTGTCTCTAATAAAATACAAAAAAAGGGCTGGGGATGTGGCCCAGTGGTCAAGTGCCCCTGAGTTCAATCCCTGGTACCACAAAAAAAAAAAAAAAAAAAATGAATCCAGAAGCCGGGCGCGGTGGCGCACGCCTGTAATCCCAGCACTTTGGGAGGCTGAGGCAGGAGGATCTCGAGTTCAAAGCCAGCCTCAGCAATGGCGAGGCACTTAGCAACTCAGTGAGACCCTGTCTCTAATAATATACCAAAAAAAAAAGGGCTGGGGATGTGGCCCAGTGGTCGAGTACCCCTGAGTTCAATCTCCGGTACCACCAAAAAAAAAAAAAAAAAAAAAAAAAAGAATCTACAATTCCTTAATTTCAAAACCAGCAACTCCACAGCGTACGCTGTTCCTGACGCTACCACAGGGTGGCGCCACGTCAGTAGGTAAACAGCACTGTCTGGGAACCACTGCGTGGGTTGGGTGTGCAAGGACTTGCCAGTTTCACCGACACGTCTTGGAAATGATCTGGCTGGAGGAAGCATCCAGGTTGTAATCACTTTTGTGGAAAGGGAGCTGAGATAAAGTGCTCTGGGAGGCCAGTCACTGTGATAGCATTTAGTATTAATTTGTGTGTGAACGTTCTGCAAAATACAAATTGGTGCTGGCAGGAAAGGCTCCGCAAAAACACAGCGCTAGGGTGGTGTAGAGATTGCGGGCAGAGGCTCATGTCCACGAGTTCAGCTTGTTTTGTTTTGCAGGTAGAACCCAGGGCCTGCGTGTGCTACACAACCACTACTAAACATACTCTCTTCCACGGAGCTACACCCTTCACCAGAAACCCATCATTGTATTTATTTATTTATTTATTTATTTATTGGCACTGGGGATTGACCCCGGGTGTTCTATCATTGAGTTACATCCCAGGCCTTTTTATTTTAAATTTTGAAACAAGGTTTCACTAAGTTGCAGAGGCTGGCCTTGAACTTGTGATCCTCCTACGTCATGGAATCCTCCTACCTCAGCTTCCCACCATCATCTTCTTTAAGTTCTTTGTTTTGTTTTGTTTTTGGTACCAAGGATTGGACCCAGGGGTGCTTAACCACCAAGCCACATCCCCAAAACTTTTTATTTTTTATTTTGAGACAGGGTCTCACTAAAGTTACCTAGGCTGGCTTTGAACTTGCCATCCTCCTGCCTCAGCCTCCCAAACTGCTAGCATTACAGGTCTGTACCATTTTGCCCCCACTTTCATCATTCTTTTTAAATGTGATGGATTGTTATAAGACTCTGATCCTTAGGAGCAGATTACCTTGCCTGGTTCCATCAGCCCTCCTAACAGCAGCTTCCACGTACAGGATTCTACCAACTGTGATCAAAGATATTTGGGGAAAAATGCATCTGTACTGAATATGTGGTCTCCTCCCCCCTTGTTATTATTTCCTAAAGGACACAGTGTAACTACTATTTACATAGTATTAGTATTGTCAGTAATCTAGATGATTTAAAGTATGCAGGAGGATTGGGGGTGGGAACCCATGCCTGTAATTCCTGTGACTGGGGAGGATCACGTAGTCCTGAGACAGGAGGATCACGAGTTTGAGGTCAGCCTCAGCAATGAAGCGAAACTCTAAGCAACTTGGCAAGACCCTGTCTCAAAATAAAAAATAACAAGGACTGGGGATGTGGCTCAGAGATTGAGCACCCCTGGGTTCAAATCCTGGTGTGTGTGTGTGTGTGTGTGTGTGTGTGTGTGTGTATGGGGGAGGTTTGTGTAGATTCCATGGAAATACTATGGTATTTTACACAAGGGACTCAAGCATCTTCAGATTTTGCCATCTGCAGGGAAGAGGAGATCCTGGAACCAACCCTCCCAAGGATGCCAAGGGATAAGTGTGATGCCAAGACAGCACAGCGTGTAATCAATAGAATTGGGATTTGAACCCAAGTCAAGCTTAACATCAAAGCCCACCTTGATCCTGTAAACCCTGGTGCTCCTACACCATGCCTGTGCTCTTATCTCCACCACCAAAATATCACCAGGAATAAACAGGTGCGCATCAGTGACAAGGGTGGAGAGAGGCATTTCTCAACAAGATATCATTGCCCCTTCAAAAATTACTTGAACACTGTGACGCGTCCTTGAGCAGGATGATTTCCAAGATTGGTTAGATGGAAACGGTCACACCTTCTCTCCAGACATACTGTCACCATCGCGTGGTTAATATGGCAATGGTACGTCAATCAGCAACTTAATCAGTGATTCACTCGCAAGATTTTATTTTAGTGAGTCAGCAGCCTTTCCATTTCATGGAGTCAAGGAGAGGTTGATGCAGGCAGGGCAGAAAAGTTAGAAAACTGACATGCGGCAGCAGAGACAGACTGTAAAATGCTTCCTAAATCTTTAGGAAATTGTAAAGTTATTTATCCTTCCACTCACCAAACACAGATGAGGAAATAAGAGCATGAAATCTGGGGTGATTCACCCCTTGCCAGATAACAGGCCAGCACTGCCTTAGAAAATAGCGTCATTCTGAAAATAACGTGCCTGTGTTCCTGATTAAATCAAAAGTAGAAATGAAATTGAATCCCATAATTATAGGAGACTTAGCACACTTTACTTTTCAAAACCCTTTACATCTCTTATCTTAATTTACCTCTGCACAATCTCCCTGCTTTGAGCTAGCTTTTATTGGAGCACTCATGCCCCTGTAGTTAATGTTTAGTGTATATGTCAGTCTCTCCCGCTGGTTTATGACCTTCTTCAGGGCTGAGACTGCATCAATAAAGCCCTAGCATTTGGCGAGGTATTAGTTAGGACTTGTTGCTAACATAGAAACCCACTGGATGCGCTTTAAGCAAAAGGAGGGCTTTGTTTCAAAGAGCCCCAGGGCAGGGGTGCAGCCACGTCTAGGACGCCCAGGAACCAAGCTCTTTCGGTTCCTTGTGTCTAGCGTCTGCCTCATTAACACCTCTGCAAAAGAGTCTTTCACTGCTTCCTAGTCCCTTCAGCTGAAAACCGGCCTGCCAGCATCTCCCGAGTCGACATGCAACTTGTCCAGCCCTGCACTGGGAGCCTCAATCGCTCTCAGTCCCAACCTCCCCAATCTCCAGAGGCCGAGACTCTGATTGGTCCAGCCTGGGTGAGGTGTTCACCTCTGGTCCAATCAACAGTGGCCAGAGGGGTGCGGTCCTACGGTAGGAATGAGGTTGTTCCTATGGTAACCAAGTGTTGGGGGAGGGCTGGGGGGCAGGAAGGAAGAAGGCACAGTTCCCAGAAAGAAAGGGTGAAGGGGCCGGGCGACCGAACAATAGGGGGCCACGTTCCCGTGTACACTTGGTGCTCTATAAATGCTTACTGGTCTGCCTCACTCTAAATACTAAGTAGAAGGAACACACGGGGCTCTTTGTGGCCTCAGGGCTTCCCGCTGTTTTCTCTTCCTGGTGGCTCTTTCTGCACCTCCTTGGCTTCACTGACTGCAACTCTTGCTCGTGGTCTACATTTGGATTCGCCTCCTCTTAGGCCTTTCCCGAGTACCCTGCATGATTTTTTAAAACCCTCATCTTGAATGACTTGTTTAATTCCAGCCTTCTCCCAAAGACTAAATTCCAGTTGTTTTCCAGAGACTTACAAAAGAACAAATCTGCAGGGGCTGGGGTTGTGGCTCAGGGGTAGAGTGCTCGCCTAGCATGTGTGAGGCATTGGGTTCGATCCTCAGCACCACATATAAGTAAATTAATTAATTAAAGGTCCATCAACAACTAAAAAAAGAAATTAAAAAAAAAAAAAAAGAATGAATCTGCAGAGGTGGGGGCGGAGAGGGGGGGAGTTAATGACTCATTAGGCAAAACTTTGACCGGTGGAAGATGGGAGAAGTGGATGCGTTCTTACCCATTTCTCCCCTAGAAGACTGTCCCAAGGTGAAATGCACGTTGCTTTTGAGAGGGTGGTCCCGAAGACAGAGCATCCACCTATTTAGGCAGCGGCTTCTCACCCCACTTTCCTTGCTCCTCGTCACTGCTGTCTGGGGTCGCTCTCCCTAAAGGAGTAGCAAAGAGGACTTCAGGTTGTGCTTTCTGGGTAACTCAGGCTGGTATAAGTTAAAAAAAAAAAAAAAAAAAAAAAAAGTGCATTAAGCACAATGCTTAAACAATGTATCAAAAGGCCCCTCTCTCCATCTCCAGGCTCTGCTTTTCTCCTCACTGTTTTTATTGCTTGTTTGCCTTTCCCTAAAGTTCCTAAAGTTGGCACCAGCTCCAGCTGGTTCTTAAGTGTGAAGGATGGTTCTTCTTCCTAGTTTCAGCCCAAGTTCTGGAGACTTCCCTATGGGCTCTGATTGGCCCATAGATGGTCATGTGTTTGCCTCTGACCAATCACTGTGGAGAATGGGGATAGAACTTGTTCTCTAGGGATTCTGTCCTTTCTAGTTTCCCCCGGGGAAGGGATACCTTGGGATAAGGGGCAAGACGCAGGCTGGAAATGTCAAATTGGGTGTGGTATGGAGCAGGGGAACATCACAGCTGCAGAGGGCAGGGTCTTTGTGGTCCTCATTCTCTGCCGATCTGATACAGATCCATGGGGCTGGGAGGAGAAGGGGGAAGGGCAGATCTGGGCAGCCCATTTTCCACGCAGCTGAGGTGGGAGGTGAGACCTGGGGCTGGCCATTCCCCAGGAACAGGCTCTGTGGCCAAGCACCTGGTGTCCAGCTGGGACTGGCTGTCTTTCTGTGCAGCACCATCAAGCTCTCAGACCCAGAGCCTTCCCCAGGAGCCAGACAGACACCTCCATCAGAAGGCTGAGCAGCCAGGGACCCCCAGGCTGCCTGGAGGTTCCTCATTCACCACACTGTTAGCCAGGTGGAGGTGAGCCCTTCCCCTGGAGGCAGTGCTGTCCAGCAGGCCCTACCTGAGAAAATCACCTTCCTAAGGAGAGTCGGGACTTAGCCAGAAGCCTCAGGCTAGCAGCTCCATTGCCGGCCATCTTCCCATTCTTGGGGTTACCACCTGCAACGTTTTGGGCTTCCTCGTGCCCCTATTATCATTTTTACTGTCTGTGGTATGTCTGCAGCTCTGTGAGTCCTGGGTCCCTTGGAGTAAGCTCTCACTCCCTACGGCCTAAGATAACCAATGCTCACAGAGCATCTGGTGTACTGGAAAACCATCCGAATGCTGCTGATAATTTTTAAAATTGTTTCTTTTAATACATGCAGCAAAGCTGGGAGTGGTGGTGCATGCCTGTAATCCCAGCGACTCAGGAGGCTGAGGCAGGAGGCTGAGGCAGGAGGATCGGGGGTTCAAGGCCAGCCTCAGCAACTTAGTAAAGCCCTAAGCAACTCAGCAAGACCCTGTCTCTAATAGAACATAAAAAAGAGCTGGGGATGTGGCTCTGTGGTTAAACCGCCCTGGGTTCAATCCCTGGCAACACAACAAGAACAAAAAACATGCAACAAAGACCCTTGTTGCTGCCTGAAGCGATGGCCACTTGGAGCAACGGAGCCGCGGGAAGAAGTTCAGAGGCAAACTGGAGACAAACAGCTTTTTATTCTGATAACTTTTCTCTCTGGTTCTAACAACGACTAACACGCGCCACACACACCACCAAAATGGCGCTGACCCGATCAACAATCTCGGCCAAGTCACTCGAGATCCCAGGCCAAGTCCCGTGAGACTACAGAAGGCGACAATGCCCAAATCCTTATGGCCCATAGTCAACCGCAATTTAAGCCATCTCCCCAAACAGGGCTCCTACAGACCCTCTGAGAGCCATGTTTTGGCCTTGAACAGAACCCAATCTGAAAAAAAGCAATCAGTAAAAAACATTCAGGGAAGCTGGGCGTGGTGGCGCACGCCTGTAATCCCAGCACTTTGGGAGGCTGAGGCAGGAGGATCGCGAGTTCAAAGCCAGCCTCAGCAATGGCGAGGCACTTAGTAACTCAGTGAGACCCTGCTTCTAATAAAATACAAAAAAAAGGGCTGGGGATGTGGCCCAGTGGTCGAGTGCCCCTGAGTTCAATTCCCAGTATCCCAGTACCACCAAAAAAAAAAAAAAAAACAAAACAAAACATTCAGGGGACCTTTAGGCAAATGTGAATATGTATTAGGGATTAGGTTATGTAAAGAAATTTTTGTTACTGTTGTTAAGCATGATAACAGTATTGTGGCTACTGGAGGAAAACGTCATTTCTTTGAACATGCTGAATCATTTAGTGGTGAAGCTCAATGATGTCAATGCTTTAAACATTTTAATGACAATGACAACTACATGAAGCAATATGGCAAAATGTTGAAAATTGCTAAGTCTAGATGGTGGAATATGGGTACTCTTTATACTGTTCTCCACTTTTCTACATGTTTGAGCATTTTATAATAAAAAGTGAAAAATGAAAATGAAAAACGAGAGTTAATGTTAGCAGTCCCATTTCACAGATGAGAGAGCTGAGGCACAGAGAAGTAGTAGCCTCCCCAAGGTCACAAGCTTGAGAAGGGCAGACCTGCACTTAAACCTGGTCAGCTGCCCCACTGGGTGCACTCCTGCCTCCATCTGTTCCTGGTACACACACTTGTGCTTAGTAAATATCTGTGGAATGGACAGTGGTGGTTTAAAGAGTCTTGGCCAGCCGGGCGCGGTGGCGCACGCCTGTAATCCCAGCACTTTGGGAGGCTGAGACAGGAGGATCGCGAGTTCAAAGCCAGCCTCAGCAATGGCGAGGCACTTAGCAACTCAATGAGACCCTGTCTCTAAAAAAAAATACAAAAAAGGGCTGGTGATGTGGCCCAGTGGTCGAGTGCCCCTGAGTTCAATCCCCGGTACCACCAAAAAAAAAAAAAAAAAAAAAGAGTCTTGGCCATTCTACCTCAGGTAGGTTCCTGGGATGCACGCTCTACTCTAGACCCCAGTTCCTATACCCAGAATCTTCCAAGTGGTCTCCGGATTGGTGTTCTGTTCCACAGCTGGCTTGTTAGCAGTTCTACACCCAACAGCCAGGGGAAACTTTCTGCGTGTGATATGACCCTAGAACTGCCTATTTAAACACCTTTCTGGGTTTTCCCCCCTCCCAGGTTTTGTTATTGCTGTTCTTGTTTTATTAATATTGCTTGCTTCTCTGAATTAGTAATAGTGCGCATGATCTAAACCTTAAAAAATTCAGAAGAGAATATAGTAAAAGGTGATTCTCCCTCCCACCCACTCAGCCACCAGGTCCCCTACCTGGAGGCCACCATTCTACACAGTGTGCTGTCTTCCTTTCAGGGATGGCCTGTGTGTATAGAAGCAAGTCGGGAGGGGGAAGAAGGGGAAAAACCCTTTTATGCTCCACCCCACCCTACTTTACACCAGCCAGAGAAGCCCCGTTTTGTCTTTCTACAGTGTGGTCCTTTATTTATTTATTTGTTTGTTTATTTTGGTGCCAGGGAAAGGAAACCAGGGCCTTGTGCCTGCTAAGCACATGCCCTACCGCTGAGCCATGCCCCCAGTCCTTAGTTTGGCTTTTTGTACAAGCTCTCCTAGTACTAAAAAATATCTGAAGCAACTGACTAAAAGGAGAAAGAACTCACAGAGCTTCTCCTGGCCTGGCCCATTTTTAAAGTCCCAGCTGCTGTCTCCTCCAACGCAGCACATGTTCTGGCCCCACGTTTAATGCCCTGCATTTTGTGGCCTCAGCTTTTTTTTTTTTAATTTATTTTTTTAAGATATCGATGGACCTTTATTTTATTCATTTATTTATATGCGGTTCTGAGAATTGAACCCAGGGCCTCATACATGCTAGGCAAGCGCTCTACCACTAGGCCACAAACCCCAGCCCGTGGCCTCAGCTTTGTATGGAGTGTTTCTATAATATCCTGATGTTTTTCTTTGTTTCTGCTTGGTGAATTCATCCTTCAGATCCACCGTGAGGGCTGGGGTTGTGGCTCAGCGGTGGAACGCTCGCCTAGCATGTGTGCGGCCCGGGTTCGATCCTCAGCACCACATAAAAATAAAGGCATTGTGTACAACTAAAACAAATTAAAAAAAAAAGATCTACCATGAATATTGCCTCCTGTGTTAGCAGTTATTGCTTTGTAGCTTGTTACCCCAAAATTTGCAGCTTAAACAACACATATTTATTATCTCTCACTACTGTTTGTGAGTCTGAGAGTGACTAAGCTAAACAGTTCTGGCCTGGACTCACTCGTGAGGTTGCAGTCAAGCTGTGGCCAGGGCCGCAATCTCATCTGAAGGCTTGACTGGGGCTGGGGGAAGTGTCTCCAAGCTCCGTCACTGTTGGCAGAAGGCTATAATTCTCACCACATGGGCCTTTCCCATTAGGTCTGCTCCTGGCGCCCAGTTGGCTCCTCCAGTGTGAGGAATCTGAGTGACAGTGAGCACACCCAAGGTGGAAGCCACAGTCCTTCACAGCATTGCAGAAGTTTCATGTCATTACTTTATCTTATTCGACTGGCCACACTGACCAAACCAGGTACAGTGCGGGAGGAGACTATGCAGGAGTGTGAGCGTCCAGAGATGAGTGTCATCTTGGAGCCTGCCTGGCCTGTTGGAGTCCTTTGGGGACTGGCACTTTTACTCACTTCCTGCAAAGCTTTTTCCACCTTGTGTTATAGATGGTTGGCTTCATTCCCAAATCACAAACTCATGGAGGGCAGTGACTAAATCTTATTCATCCTTCCCTTCATTTTGAGGCCCAAATACTTTCTAACATAGAATATATATTCAATAAGTGTCGGGGTCAGGGTTGTGGCTCAGTGGTATAGCGCTTGCCTAGCATGTGTGAGGCACTGGGTTCGATCCCTGGCACCACATAAAAATAAACAAATAGGGGCTGGGGTTGTGGCTCAGCGGCAGAGTGCTCGCCTCGCACGTGTGCGGCCCGGGTTCGATCCTCAGCACCACGTGAAAATAAATGCATTGCATTGTGTACAACTAAAGTAAATAAATAAATATTAAAAAAAAATTAAAAAAAAAATAAAAAATAAACAAATAAAATAAAGGCATTCCGTCCATTTACAACTAAAAAAAAAAATGTTTAAAAAAAAAAAAAAAGAATTAGGGGCTGGGGTTGTGACTCAGCGGTGGAGCTCTCTCTCTCTCTCTCTCTCTCTCTCTCTCTCTCTCTATATATATATATACACATATATATATATATATATATATATAAAAAAGAATCAAGTTTAATTTTAAAAAGTGTTAAATTAATGCCGAATGCATGATTGAATGAATAAATAAGTGAACAAATTAGTGACTATGTAAATGGATAGTTCAAAAGACCAGAGGAGGTAGGATTAAATGTGAGATGGTTTATTTCCCCCACTTTCTGCTCGTCAAGACAGTCAATGAGTTGGTCACTGAGTCCTTGCTTCCTTTTCCTCTGGCACTTCTCTTGGCCCACCCTTGCCCCACCCCATGGTTACAACACCAGAGGGCTTGGTCACCATATCTGCACAAAAACTTCCTGAGCCCTCCTCTCAGCTGATGGTGCTCTTGGCCCAAGCTAAGCCAATGGGCTCTTTCTCTAGGGAATTTGAAATTGGGACAAGGAAAGGTCAAACTTCAGTGTGTCTCTTTTTTGTCAAGAGGGACATGAAAACCTGGAAACTCTTAGTAAAGTATTACAGGCTGCCTTTTTCTCTTTCTTGCTCCATGGATGGACTGGGGAGCAGAGAAAGCCAATGTGTGTCAGTAGAAGGAAATGAAACCAGAGGAATGCAAATGAGAAGGGACAGAGAGGTTGGCCCAGGGCTGAGAAGCGCTCCTGTCCCTGTTTCCAGGCCAATGGTCAGGCCCGACCATGTCTCCAGTCTTAGCCCCCATGAGACACCCCTGCATTCTTTTAATAACTGGGGGAGTGGGAGTGCATGGTGTGCGGGACCTTACTTGCCCAGCTTGAGAAAGCCAATTATGTATATTCAGTGACAACACGACAACACGTCTGGGGCTGGAAATGGACACGGGCAGGATTTACACCACAGACATTGGCAAATGGTGCCAATCCAGGATCCCTCCCTGAGAGCTGCCATTAGACCTCGCCAGCACACTCAGGGGATTTCTGCAATTTACAGCCCCCAAACACTCTGACGGCTGCTGGGCAAACTCCTACTCAGCTTGGAGACCTGGAAGATCCCCTGAGAAACCTTTCAGGAGGTGACATTTGCAGGAAGCTAGTTCAGCGTGTACTCACAGTGCCTGAAGGACAGCGTGAGGCAGTCCAGAACTCTGAGGGTTTCCTGACATGGGGCATGCGGGGAGCACAACCCCACCTAGCCAATAACCGCCCATGTCCCTTAAGGCTGAAGTCCGTGCTCCTCAGCAGGCACGCAGTTCTCTGAGCAGTGGCCCTTGTCCTCTATGCATCTCCTGGCTCCCTCCTGCCAGCTCCTCCCGTGCC